>BQNB010102060.1:2657-24334 GCA_026074375.1 Tanacetum coccineum
ATACATACCTCCCCATAGTTGTGCGTATCTGGAGGCTCGCTTGGGCAGATAAATCCACAAAACTTTCACTTTCTTAAGGAGGAGCAACAGAGGGAGTAGCAGACTGTTCCCGGCCCAACAAACGAGAGCCTGCCGGCATAATCTGCTCCAAACCCACAAGGCATAAGAAGCACTCAGGATACCGGCGAAAAGGAGCATTATGACTTTCAAGAAGTTTAACGGTTTGCTCTTGACGAGCAGTAAGATGGGGAGCCGGGTCCTTTTCTAGAACACCTCCCGTATATAAAGAGACGGAAATGGGAAATACGCAAGAGTCAACCCAGAAAAAGTGGTCCGCCCAATTTTTTATGGAATCCGGGGGTTTTGGAAAACAAGACAGAGCTGAAGTAGAACGTTTAGCAAAGGAAAACAACCCGCCACTAAACGTACGGGTGTAGAAAGCGCGGAACACGATCACTGAAGGAGAAAGGTCGAGTACACGCGTCAGAACTTCAAAATGGGACACCCGGGCCGCGCCAAAAGGCGATAATTGAGAAATATGCACACGGAAGTATTTACGCCTACTTTACCGGCTGGGAACTGGGCAATAGTTTTATCACGCCCCGGAGCAGTGGGATGAACCTCAACCGGAATATAAAAGCTTTCGCAAAAGCTATCTACCATCTCTTGGGTCATAATAGAATATTTAGCAAAAAAAAATAGCCATTTGGGAGTTCAAGTGAAGGGAAATGCTAACCTGAATTTTAAAAAACCCTAAAAAGGAAGAAAACGATGTGCGAACGTATGCTAAAGATGAAAAGCTTAAAGAAATCAACAATGGTGGAAAGTAGAGTTGTGGAAAAGGAAACAGTAAAAACATAAAGGGGTATTTATACCTACCCACATCCAGATGATGCCACGTGTAATCAATTCATATGATCAACGATTGAGTTTTGCCTAGGGAGCAGTTAAAACAGCTGTAAATACGTCACATCAGTCAGAAAATAAAAAGACAACATCGGTCCACGTCACCTAAACATCACCAACTTGA
This sequence comes from Tanacetum coccineum, assembly GCA_026074375.1. Taxonomy (NCBI): domain Eukaryota; kingdom Viridiplantae; phylum Streptophyta; class Magnoliopsida; order Asterales; family Asteraceae; genus Tanacetum; species Tanacetum coccineum. Next base: position 3,688 of record BQNB010102060.1, read on the forward strand.
TGAGGAAGCTTTGCGGAGAAGACATGTGATCACGGAAAGCGGCAAACCATACTAATGAAACCGGAGTCTAGCATTGACCACCGCACGCAGGACATGGTCCGCAGGCAATATCATACTAGACTGGAGGGACTTGATGACGTATAGTAGGCATACCAAGCCTCCGGGATTGGGCCACACTATCACGGGTTTCTAGGTCTAACTTAGCAGTCATGGGCCGAAACTAAACCTAATCCTGCATTGGTCATGGCCCGGACACAGCAAAACGGACGCGGACCTAACTATAGGATACTTCCGTCCACGGAAGGCACACGCGTCCATACACACGGTTATTACGGAACCTTGCCCGACAAGGGACCCACTCTGGCCACTAACTAAATAAATGAAATATTAGGAAACCTTAATATTTCGTTCGCTTATAAAAAGGGGTCTTATGACACAATAAACAGTATGATTTTCTCACTCTACATACACATACTTTCTCTCTCTACATGTTTACTTACTTTCACGCCGGAGTCTAACCGTGGGGTCCGTCCTCACGGTAAGACTAACGGTTTATTTGATTGTGCAGGAAATCATCACTTCTCTTGCTCTAGTACAAGATCTAATGCTCATATCATTCGGAAACTCGACCCGACGTATAATTTGAGTCCTATTCTAAACCCTACACTTATTTTGTACTAACATAACTTGTTTGATTTATTTTGTGTGCAACATTTATATGCTAGAAGGATAAAAATATACTGGTTTGTGCTTACAACTAAAGTTGGTATCTCTTAGAGGTAGTCAACTAAAGTTGGTATCTATTTCATATAGGACTGATATGAAATAGTTAAAGATCAAGAAATTTACCAAGCCAACATCCAAGGTCATGCTACATAACGTCTTAATTCTTCAATGAACAAGTACACTTTTTAGTCTATGGAAATTTAACTATGCTTTTGTCAAGTCAAACATGTCTAATACAAAAAAAAATATGTTAATGGGCTTAATATCGGGCTACAGCCCAGTCTGGCGGTGGAATGTTCTGGAGCTGCCTATTTTAGAGTAGCTTACAAATACTTTACAAGATTTTTCAAATTATTTTATCACTTGATTGTCTTTGGCGATTTGGTTGTGCCTTTGTTTATGACAAATAAATCATTTTACTTTTAGTTTATGTTCATTTTGGTAATTGTACTATTTTTGTGGCTTTTTAGCTCGTTGTGCTAAAAAATGTTCATTACTCTCATTATACTATCGAATTCGATAGATATTTTTATTTAAAGGTTAAACTTAAAAAAAGCAGTCAAAATGTGAATATATGGCAAGCTATAAGACAAATCAATAGTAAAACCTTATTTACTTTTGCAAGGACGAGCACATATAACAAATATATAAAATAGAAAAACTAATAAAAAGATGGATTTGTCAAAAAGTAACTTATAAAAATAAAGTAGAACTGACATGTTATATAACATGACAAGTGATATGGATACTAATTAATAACCCGATTACTAAAATGATACCTCCATCTCATATTTATTGTCTACATATTTGTTTTGGGTTCAGAAAAATAGATAGAGAACATAGTTCGAGTTTATCATACTACCCTCAATTGATGTTGTTATTACAAACATTAAAGGCCCGTTTGGTTTGACGGATTTAAAAGGGATTAAGATTTGACATTAAAAAATGATGTTTAGTAGGCGTATGTCACTATTTGCTTTGGTCTTAAGTCTGAATATTCAACCATGTTCAATTATAGGCTATCTAAACTCCTTTTATGATTATACTAGCTTAAAGACCCGTGTAACCCCGGATGTAGTTTAAATAATTATTTTTTAAAGAATAACGTGTGTGAATAACAAAAAAAACAAAAGAACGTAACAATGTTTCATTAATATTTGAAAGGATGAATAAGTAATAAGTCAAGCATTCGACAAACAATTGAGTTTTGTAGCAATTTAAATAAGAAACGTCCATGCATTGTCGTCTTCAAACTTGATGGTCTTGAAGAGTATAATGAGACACATTGAAGTAATATTCAAATGTTTCTTCCTTGAAAACCTAACCGTTCATGCCATAAAAAAATACAAGTTAAAGTAGGTTATGATTGGTAATATATATGATTAGCAAATATTGTATAGTACATGTCATATGTATTGTATGTACCTCTTGAAATTTGATCATAGATCGTGAAGCACTTCTTTATAGACGACATTTGTAGTGGTTTTCGAAACATTACCTTCGTCATCACAAACGAAAACCTTCAAACGTCGTTTGATTTTGACTCTTGAAAAAGCCACATATAATTGTCCATGTGTGAAAATGGGACGTGGCAGGTACAAAACCAACTTTTGAAAGCGATTGACCCTGGCTCTTGTTAATTGTCATAGCAAACGAAAGTGATAAAGGATATTGCTTCCTTACAATATTTATCGGTAGACGTTTATCAAGCGAGGTAATTCTTAACCTTGGTATGATAGCCTTCTTTCCAAAATGTGTTATTTAAGTGTAGAAGGACATAAGGTTGTGTAAAAATATATTGTAGTTTATTGTGTTAATAAAGTTGTATTTAAGTGTAAAAAGCTTGTTGATAAACTTGTCCATAACTTGAGTTGACTTTTATTAAACATTTCGACCTCAAGCAACTGCAGCAAATTGAAAACATATACTCATATATTTTTAGATGTATAAACCCGTGAACATTTTGATATATGAAAGTAAATTTAGTAAATAAGACTCGTTTCAAAATGCATTTAGATTCTTTACACAATGATATCAAAGTTCAGCATGGATGAGAAATATATGCATCAAGACGTTGGAACTCATAATACTTGAAGTAAAATTTAAGCAACGGGTTGTATCAAATAAAATAAGCCAGAAAAGGAACATATCACATGTTTAGCTTTAACGTTAATCTTAAAATAACGCATGTATACTTGCCAAATGAATTATGACATGACCAAATACTTGTACCTCAAAATATCATTATTTTACAAAGAAGCATGAACTAATATCATCAAGAAGCAGAATATAAGTTATTATTATCAACCATGTATATTACTTTTATTCTATATTGACCGACACTCAGTAGCATATCTAACAGTCAACTCCAACAGCACACCAAGGAAGAAGAGACCTCAAACTTCTAATTAAACCTAACTCGGAGTTGGATTTCACATCCGATCATACTCCATATATATGAGTAAACTTCTTTAACCATGATCGAATACTAACCTCTAATTCTGTGAATGCCGTAAAAACATGCTATACCTTGTCGACAAACAAAACAAAAACGTCCATCTTTCCTAGCCTTTCATGCACAATAATTATAAATACATTTATAATATATATTGTACTAACTAAGCTTAAAGGTGCTTCAAGTAGGCGAACAATCAATGTTTTTTTTAATTATAACTATAAATATCTCATGAGCCAGGACCAACATCAAATGTCAAAAGAACATAAAAGTTCATTGAGTATGTCATGACTACTACTCTTTCTTAAGTCTAGTAATTGTCTCAAACATGCGATTAGCATAAGAAAGTTATATATTTAAATTAGAGAGCTTGATTGTTAATTAAAGCGTTTAGAACCTTTTCATATATAGACCCGTGGAATCAATGTTTTGACTCAAACGGGTCGAAAACATAAAAGATAAAAAGTTAATATAAAATAAGTGTCGCTGAAGAGCTTTCCAACACTTCAAAACACCTTTTTTAAGACCTGCATAATATTTTATGTGTATTGTTGTTGGGTATTTTGTATTCGGTGACTTAGATCTACTGAAGCAACAACCTACCGGATAATACAAAAGACTAACTTTAGAAACCATAAGAACAATAAAATACCGAGATGGGTCATAATGGGTCACCTCCGGTTGGCTTGACAACACATTTGGCATGTTATCTTACATTCAATGATCATAATGGCACACCTCTTGTGTAGACTAGCTGCAAGTATATATACTGGATGACGTGGACCTTATTTCTCACGAATTTATGCATAATTCACCTGAGTTTATTCTAACGTAGGATTGAGGCGTTTTGGTGAGGAGCTATGAGTAGAAACTTTTGAGGACATGGACTTTATTTATCACGAGTTTATGTAGAATGCACCTGAGTTAAATCATAAAAGAGATTTATGAAAACCAAAGTTAGTGACGAGTTTCCTATTTTACAAACTTTAATAATCTAGAGTGCAATTAATAATCTTGAAAAGTTTTCGCTCCATAGCAGGCAAGACTTGTTATGTACCCTCCCTATTATGAAGAACAAACTTAATTTTTTAAAAGTTAACTAATCATGTTTTATACCTTACTTAATAACAGCAAGAATCTCGTCTTCTATGCAAATCATAGCAAGCAAGACTTGTCTAGATGATATATTAGCACGACTTGTGTCTTTAAACTAGAATTAAATAACTATTGCGTGTCCTTATAGCCCTTATTTGTCCACTTGCTGCTACATGTCAACCATTAACCGCTAAGCCATATACAGTTTCTTCCTGAAAGTATAAACATCCAAGCTACTATTAGACGTACTTTAGTGTTGAGACTACACTATACATGAATTAAAGTGACCACTACCCATATTGTGCCCAAAATAACTTTGTGTTTCTCTCTTGCTATAGGGATGTCCACTTTGGCTTATTATTGGGCTTTTGAGCTTACTTCATTAAGCTTATTCTTAACAAACCCATTTTTCCGGCTTATATTCCAGCTTATATCCAGCTTATGAGCTTATTAAGACTTGAAATGTGAATATAACCATATAAGCTGGAGAATAAGCCAAAACAAATAAGCTAATAAGTCTAAAAATAAGTTATACACCCTTTACGATTCAATTATTCAAAAGACTCAACTTAAAATTCCGCAACTAATGTTCATGAACGAAACATGAATCGGTAGGATTTGCCAAATAGATAAATATCATATTCTTGATCCCATTGGGCTTGTCGTTGTACGTGAACTTGTTTTTAGAAACCTTTAACCCTGACACACTTTCCGTTTCTACATCTTGGCAACCAAATCTTACATTTCTGTAATCCTCATACGCCTATGCTTTACATTTCTGTAAACACGGGTAACAACGATACCTCATATTGGTATTTATATTATTTATTATATAACTAAATAATTTTACGTTTTGATAAGCAGGTTTATCTAACCCTTCAAACTCAAACCCAAAAGTGTGTTCCATTCTAAATTTTATTTGCAAGAAGATGCCATTTTGTTATTAAATACTCACAATGGCTATAACTTCATAATAGGAATTTAGCTCTTGATTTGTCATGTCAGCCCGTTCTATAATAGTAACTCCATCATATTCTACTATAGTTCAAATTACTTTTGTTAGTAACCACCAACATTGGATTTCTAGCTGAGGGTACTTACCGACTGTTTATTTATGCTTTTACATCTCAACCTGTCATCTACAAACAAATGAGCAAAAGATATAAGATACCGTTTTTGGCTAAATTATAGGAGATATACATTAACAACTGATTTCTCTTTTGTTTAATCCTTTAGCTTAACCCAATGAAACAGTTAAATATATATTCATTTTCATTCATACATGGATCTTAACTATTCTAATCAAGACTAAGACCAAATCTAACTTCAAGCATGCATCGGACAGAATCCTTACAGGCCGTTAATAATATATTTATAGCTAACTATTGTTGGGTTTTTACAACTTTTAACCATTAAACACGTGTACACAACAGAAAGTAAACACGTATAGAATTCATAATTAACAAGATTAGAGATGTGTACCTATTAGCAATAGACGTTACACCGTCTTGAATATACGCGTGTGTATAAAAGGAATACCACGCAAGATCTAAAACAAGATCTCTCTAATTCGACACACACAATACATTTTTAGCAAACAATGAAGTATACTAGTACTAGTAGTGATTAGCAAACGAACACCCTTCTTCTTGAATCAATCAAGCCGATCGAACACCCTTTGGTGTTTTCTTGATCGCACGAACCAAACCCGAAACCCTTTTGGGTTCTATAACTCGGTCGAACAAAGGGGACGAAAAGAGAGGGATTTTTAGGGTTATTTTCTAGCAAGTGAATGTGTAACCTAAATAATGAATCAAGGATTCATTAGATAGGCATACAAGACTTGGCTTGCAAGTCAAGCACTCCTAATCCTTGTGGGATTAGTGTACCGATCGGTTAAGCACAAAGAGGGCAAAACCGAACCTTCCTTTTTCCTCCTTTTGCATTTAGGTCCTTGTAATTAACATTTAACAACCTAACGCAATTACCGTTAAATAACTAATTATTTAAAGGTTCGTTTACTTATTACTAATTAATAAATTACACTTAATATATTAACGTCATTGTTTTACGTATTAACGCGTGCGTCCCTGTAGGCTCGAATAAGTTTTTGGACATATATTATTTCTATGTGGACATAATCCAATAGCTCCCACTTGGATATGTATAAATAATATAATAACATTGGTAAGCGTCTAACCGTTGGAATTAAAGATAAATTCCGCATTATTGATGTAATAATAGGAAATGAATAGATTAGGATCAATGTGCTTAAAAGGAAATAGTATAGGGGCTACTATTGTATTTATAGTATACTTAGTTACATCTCTAAGTATAAATAAGGTCAAATGACCATCATAATGATGTAATCCTCTACACCAAGTCATTTGTATCAATATCAAATGGGAAAAGGTTAAGAAATTTTCTCTCTAAACACACATACTAATTACACCTTGATCTTCACACACTAGTCATCAATCAAGATCTTATATGCTTAATATGTGGTATCAAGAGCCAATGATTGCGGATTAGTGCTTATTTTAGTGTTTGATTGTGTTTGTGAGATTGAGAATTTGATTATTTCTGCTTATTCAGCTTAATCTGAGTGCTTATTGAGCTTATTCAGTCAAGTTTTTTAGCTTATTATGAATTTCTGTGCTTATTCTAATTGCTAAATCTGTTTTAAAAGTGCTTATCAGATCAGTGATTCGAGGTTTTAGCTTAATTCGTGCTTATTCAGATCCAAAGAACTTATCAGTTATAAATCAGCTTCTTTTGATGCTTATCTGTTATAAATCAGCTTATTTTTGCTTAAAAACAGTTTAATTCGGAGCTTCTTTTGTCCAGATTTTGCTTAATTGTGCTTATTCAGTCTGTATAATAGCTTATTCGAGTAGTGTACTTATTTCGTGATTAATCAGTCTGCATAAAGGTTACAAAGAGCTTATCAGTTTGCTTATCTGCTTATTCCGATGCTTATCAATTTTAAATCTACTTATTTTGCTTTTATAAAAAAATGGTTATTTTTTAGATCTAACTGATTTACAACAGATTTGTAACTAACTTTGTCTTGTTTGACTTTTTGGTCAAGATCTGGTCAAAACGCGTTTTTTTAACTGTTTTCAGACGAGTAAATCATGATACAAGGCGAATTAATCAAAATACAAGAGGCGAATTAATCAAAATACAAGAGGTGAATTAAACCAGTTTCACTAGCCAAATTAAACCCAAATCAAAACGAAAAGAAGACTTAAGATCTCAAATTTTTTTGTGTGTCCTTGTGAGGTTATTACAAATCTTTCAAAAATTGTCACACAATATCATCATAGATCCATTTTGAAGCAAGGCTTCTATTTTAATTTTCGAAATAACAAAGAAAGGATAAAACTTGGAGGTTTCATCTTTTTCTTTCATTCGGTATAAAAAGAACAACATCGAAAATAAAGAATGAAAGAAACCTACCCGATATGTTGTTTTGTTGGACTATTATCAAGGTGAAATACATAAAGATGGGGTTAAAGGGTTTTTCTTATATATTTTTTTGTTTATGTTTCGATCTGTGTAGAAAAGAGATAGGAAAGAATTGATTAGTAGCAGTGTCATTTTTTTGTTAGTGAAAGAATTGAGATCTAGTTGTGGTAGAGAAGTAGATAAGTGGTTGATTCATACTTGTGTCAAAAGATGAGAGAGGCGTGTATGTGGTATGTGTGTGTGGTGACTGCATAAGTTTGTGAAAATAGGGTTAGGGCAAGAGAGAGTGAGTCTTTTATATTAGCTTTGTTATGGTTATATCATTTAGTTTGGTATGTTTCATTTGGTTTGGGCCTATTGTTTTAACACTGCTGAATAAAAAAATAGAATGTTAATAATGGGCTGACATTGTTTGTTATTTCAAAAGTTAGTAACATTTTGCTAGTATAAAATTTTTAGACTACAATTTTGCTTAAGGTTCAATAATCCGAGTGTGTTTGAAATTGTGGGATATCATTTTTGGATTACGATTTTATTGTTGGTCGATAATTCGTGTTCATATTTTTTTTTTTGAGTTGAATTTTGAAATTATTTTTGGTCTACGGTTTTTCTTGAGCTTAAATAATTTTTGTTTACGGGATATTATTGGTGGTGACTATTTGAGTGCGTTTATCGAGTTATTCGTTGGAATTTATATGGAATTTTATGAACGAGTTGGGTGAGTTAGAGTTAATTAATCGAGTTTATCGGATTCGTTCATCATGTATATGAGTAGCTGGGATAAGTTGAGTCTCGACGTATAAAGCAAAGTGTGAAAAACTTAAGAAAGAAAACGAAATTTTTCTTCGCTTTATGATAATGATAGACAATATAATAAAAAGATTAAAGAACAAGAGGATTTAATTGACACGATGAGTGATCAATTAGCTGAGGAGAAAAACACTGTTAAGATTAAACAAACGAATATTTCAGAGCTAGGAGAGTGTTTGCGTAAAAATGATTTTGAAAATGAGCATCTCAAGTCCAAAGTTGTTGATGTTACAACGGTTCAAAATCTTCGAGCGCAAGTTAAGGAACTTCAGAGTGAAAATGAACATTTAAAGTCAAAAGTTGTTGATTTTACAACGGTTCAAAATCTTCGAGTGCAAGTTGAGGAACTTAAGAGTGTAAATGAAAGTTTAAATTTATCGGTTGAAGAGCTATCTAAAGAACGTGTACTTGCAGAAGCGACTTTGAGAGAAAGAAATGAAATGATTTCTACTCAATATAAGAAAATACGATTGTTGGAAAAATAGTCTGAGCTATTTTATGAGGAACAATGTGAATATGATTCAGATGTCTTTTATGACACACAAGATAACTCAGAAAATGATTTGATTTTGAGTTTGCAAACACAGTTAAAAGAAACTGTTGAATTAGTTGTACATTTTTCAGATGAAAAATATTGTGTTTTAAAAGAAACCGAGAGCTTAAAAGTTGAAATAAAAAGTTTGCAAACTGAAAATAAAGTTCTAAAATCAGGAGAATCTGAGTTGTCATAAAAGATTGATCAAATGAAGTCTCAAGTTTCGGAACTTCTTGAGAAACTTCATATTTCAAATCAAGAGATGAAACAACAAATCATTATTTTTGAAGCAGATAAATGAATGTTTTTGACTAAAAATGAATTTCTTGAAAAAGTGTCTTTTTCGGTGCAAAAAGAGTATAATGATTTGTTGGCTTCCAATGATGTTTTGAAACAAAGTTTAAGTTTTTTAAACATGATACTTCTCTTGAGAAAATGATTGAAATGATCGAGAAAGAATACGAATCAAACGTTTCAAAGTTTTCCATTACAAGTTCCACGTTTGAGACTAAGAATTTGAAACTTGTAAAGGAAATGGGGGATAAAGTGAAATGTTTTGATGAAGAAAAAGGCGTTTGAGACTAAGATTTCAAAGTTGGAAAAGGTTTTAGCACAACGAGTCAAAGATTTTGATGATGTCAAAACAGATTTTTCAAGAAGAACGGACAAATTTGAGACGTATTTTGCAAATCTTGAAAAAGAAAATGCTTTATTAAAATCACAGTTGGCATCTCAAAATTACACTTCGTTGCAAAAGGAAAATTATAATTTGAGAACATCATATAATGTGTTGAAAGAGAGATATGAAACTTCTAGTGAAAAACTTGAAAAAGAGAATGATGATTTAAAAATGCATTACAAAAGATTATTTGATTCAATAAAACAAAAAAAGGTTGATTCTTAAGTTTTCACAAAATCAATTCTAAAAGTGAATGTTTCGGAAAAGATTTATAGGGGTAAATCTTCAAAACCGATTTCAAAAAAGGTTTCTCAATTTACTATTTATTCTTTGCAAAAAGATAGGAAGTATTTAAAGAAATAACATTCATCCAAAACATTTGCTTTTCAAAATCATGTGAAAAACGAAAGTTCAAAACAAATGTGGAAAAGTAAGGAAAACATTTCCAAACGGTTTAAGTATTCGAGGGATGAAATGTTTTCAATGCGTAAAAGAGATGATTCGGTTTTGAAAAGGGTGAAAGATGTAAGGTTTCCATTCATTTTGAAAAGAATTTTTCAAAATGAAACACCGAGTTTCAACAATAAATGGAAATCTTCGTCTTTCTCAAGGATTAAAACATCGAATGAAACACCGGGTTTCAAAACGGTGTTGACACCTTTGAATAGTTTTAAAACTCCTAATGCAACATCAAGGTTTTATAAGTCAAAATTGACAAATGAGAAGAGTTTTAAGTCTCCGTTAATTCTAAGAAAGTTATTTCAAAACGTAACACCGGGTTTCAAATCTCCTTGGAATTCAACTTCTATGCATCAAATTGACGCAACTTACATTTGATTCTCCAAATATGTTAAACCCGTTAGCAACGTGCTTAAGTGGGTACCAAAAGTTGTTGTTTAATTTGATAGGATCTTCAAATCTTTTCTTTTAGTTTAAGAAAATTCAAAAATACAAAAAGATTTTCATTTACAAAAGTTTTAAAAAAATATAAAAATATTTTCTTTTATAAAAGGTTTTTTTTTATAAAGAAAAAAATATTTTCTTTTATATAAATTTTAGAAAATAAAAAAAGATTTTCGTTTATAAAAAATTTTAGAAAATTCAAAAAAAAATTATATATACAATTTCAGAAAGGACAAAAAGATTTTTGGTTATTCAAAATTTTATAGAAAATAAAAATAGAAAATAAAATAAAATAAAATTGGTTTTTATAATGGCTTTTGTATAACTCAGTATGAAACCCGAACTTAAACTGATGGCTTTCATACATATTCAGTATGAAACCCGAGCTTCATTTGATGGCTTGTGTATATGTAAGTACATAACCCGTGCTTTAAAGAAAAGAAAATGTACGCGCTAGTGCATTTATCTTTAAAAGAGAAGAGAAGTCTTATTTGACTTCAGTCATTGATACATATTTTTCAAAATCTTTATGTGGTACTTAAAAGATAAAATCAAGTTGTTTAAAAAGTCAATGATCTCAAGTTGATGAGTTACAATCGATTCGGATTTTAAAAATGTGGTACTTTAAAAGATAAAAGCAATTTTAAAAGGTCTTCAAATCGATGTAATTTTTGTTTGAAAAGTGTCTAAAGAAATAAGGACTTAGAAGTGCAAAGAGGAACTCCCTCATACAGGTTTTAACGAAGATATGGTATTTTTCGAGGGGGAGTGTCCGTATATGTTGTTGAAAAGTTTTCAGAAAGAAACGGAAATGGAAAATTGTTTTACATTTCACCTTCACATATCCGTATTTTTGAGTTTTTAGCTTCATGTTAAAAATATTTCTCGACATATGTTAAGGGGGAGTGTCTTTACAATGATTGAAAACTTTTAAACATCAAAATTTTCTTCTTCATGTGATGTTAGTGAGAATGATGAAAAATAGAAAGAGATTTGTGAGAGAAAAACAGAAAGAGAGAAATGAGAAATCGTATACTTGAAAAAATAAAAGTATATGTCATGTGCTTAAAAGCAAGAACAGCACATGAAAAGAAAAAGAGAAAAGTATGCAAGAAAAAAAATGCCACCGCATACGAAAACAGACAGAGTGATTGTTTTACATTCTCTTGATATTATCAAAATCTCATGATATGATGTCAGATTTTCATCATGATTTTCACGGACATTCTTTCTAAAGGAATTATTTTGGCGTATGTTGATTGAGTTGCACGGTGTGATTTAGTTACTCTCAAAATACTCCTATGATCTTCCAGAACCGGAATTGATCTACCCCAGAGTCTTCCTTCCAATTTAGGAAAGTTAGGGCTAGATGATGGAGTTTGAGGTGCAAATCAACATGCTTCGAATGCCAAAAGGACTTATGAGATAAAGCTTTGAATGGAAAAGAATGAACGAAAAATGATAAATATGTCAAAAGTGAGAAGAATATGATGAATAAGAATTGAATGATAAGCAAAGACAAAGGTTGGAGTTGAAAAATAAGAGGCTTATACAAAAAAATGAAGGGTGTTTCTCCTACACTAGGATAGAAACCGGGTCAACTCATATGCTATCGGATTTTATTCGTTGATTTCTGGTATTGAAGTAGACATCATGGACCCAGTGATGCAAATGCACAACCCCTCCTAGCCACTTAAATACTTCTCAAAAGGTATTTGTTTCATTCTCACAGAGATTCAACGCGAAATCTATCGACTTCTCATTCCGAGAATATTGGTATTGAATAAAGGACATTCTGCTCTAGTCTTTGCTTACTAAAAGTGCACAAGAGTCTAGAGCCAATTTGATATTCAATGAAATATCTTTAGGACACAAAAGTACGTTTGTATTAAACATCAATAATACAAAATGGTACATAAGTATATGTCTTTGTGACATTGCATGTCTTTGTGACAATGCTGGAACATTCATAGTGATACTATAAGATAGTATTTACAGTGATGAATGGAAATTCTACCAGTGCTAACATCATGTCAACGCTGTCACTATTTGAAAATGATTGTTTGATGATTCAAATACATGTTAACTAGCAATCTATGTGATCTAGTGGTTATGTGTTTCCCAGGGTAACACAACACTAAGTTCACGAGATCATTGCTTATTTGGATTTCATGATCATATTTCCGCATCCGTCTCATCGAGATATTGATTTGATCATATTTTTCAAATATTTCATCGGGAATTTTTAAAGCATGATCTAGTGATATATAAACTTCATGGTTAATGTGGAAGATGGTTCTTACTCTGATAATTCTTCATTCATCTTCTACCTCATACGACAACAACATCTCTACCTTTCACAAGCATGACATCTTCAACCAATCTTATAACGACAAAAGTTTCTTTCAACCTTCACGGGAATGATAGCACTCAAGTTTTTTGGTTTGAGGGAGCTTATGGGTTATTTTGGGGGAGTATTTTGTTTATAAAGGGGAGAATATTTGATTCTTAGAGAGAAAAGAAATGATTTCAATTTCAATTTCATGGACTTCAAAGGATATTCTTCACCCGAAGCATATTTTGGAAGCTTATATGATCATGATGCTCACGATGGATCATAATCATCATGAGGGGGAGAAGATATAAGCTTAGTTTTGGCCAAATATGAGGGAGAAAAAGATATAAGTATATTTGGGAGAAAATGTAAGGTCAATCCAAGTATATGAAAAGGAAGAAGATATAAGCAAGAATATATGGGACAAATCAAGAAATTAGTAAAGAAAGAAATCGTTATGGTAATAGTAGTTTGATTAAGAATATAAGATTTGTATTCGCGATTGAGGTTACTTCATCAAGTGTTTTTAATAAGCTGTAGTGTTTCATTAACTTCAAAGATAGATCGAGATAGCCGGTTCGACATTTGCATGAAATTACTTCTCAAGAATATCAACATTGTCTTCAAACAATCAAAGTTTACTACTTCAAGAGATGGATATGAGATTGAGGGGGAGCTTAAAGAGTATGACGATTCAAGAATAAAGTCAAGTGTTTAAGTCTTCTACAAAGCAATGCTCAATCAATATCATCGTGTTCAAGATCTTTCGTCAACAACATTATGTTATTGAAATCTATATTCAAGATCAAGTTCAAAGATAAAGGTTTCATACAAGCATTTAAAGAATCAAGTCGCAAAAGAAGATCAAGTTAGCTTTTGAGAATGCTAATTTTAAGTTCGAGAGTAGAGTTTATACCTTCAGAGATAAGATGTTTTGATTTGGAAAAGATGTATAAAAATAAAATTTTAAATGAACAATTAACAAACTAGGACTAATGTGCAAATAACCCCCCCCCCCCCCCCCACCCCCTAACTAAACTAAACGAGTAACAATCTGAAAACAATTAAAATCGAAAAGTTACACCCTTCTTACCCTGATAATCTAACCCGGCGACAACTAAGTCCCCGAATAAGTAAATTGAAAAGTGCTTATTATGAAAAACTCAAAGAAGCAAAGTTGTAAAAAGAAAACTAAGGGAACAAAATTAATTAAAACTACTAGGCTTAAAAGTCTCAAAGTAACTCAGAAGAGCTTATTTCTAAACTGATACAAAATGCGTTGTTTAGCTTACTTCTACTTAATCAGCCATAAATGCTCAAATTAAGCTTAATTCTAAAAAGGAAAAGTGATCTAGAAAGCTTATGATGTGCTTAATCTAAATATGCAAAGAAATTAAAGCTTAAACTACTTTTGAGCTACTGAAATTGATCATGAAATAAGCAAACTCAGGAAATAAGCAAAGAAACACAAACTTCAAATAAGCTAGAGAACTTAATAAGCTGAACTAGACTTTGAAACTTAAAAGACAACTTTAACTTCCTAAATTCATCTATTTAACTAATAAAAATCTAGACTTATAATGCTGAATAAACAAATTTAAAAATCATAAAGAATCTAAGTACTGTTTTTTTTTGGAATTTTCAAGTTTTTAATGACTTTTGACAGATAAATACTACTAAGGAAATAGTAGAAATGGAAAATTAAGAACTAAAATGTATAAAGCTATATAAAACTTTAAAATGCCTACTGAATTTTTTATAAGAAAAATCGCCCAAAAACTTATCTAATTTAAGATATGAACACAGTCAGTACTAACTGAGTTAGTACAGGTAGTGTAAATATTCAAGCAATAATTTTCAGCTGGAAAGTAACTTCTTGATTGCAATTTGATTTTTTCTGAAATTAAGCAATGAAATAAGCTAAATAATGAGAACTAAAACTAAATTCTTAATAAGCTAAAGCTAAACTTAATCTAACTGAAGATTAAAAGCTAACAGTACTAACTTGTGAAGGCAGTACTAACTTTTTAGTTAGTACTGGTAGTGTAAAGGTTCAGCAGTACTAACTTAGGTTAGTACTGCTAGTGCAATTTTGAGACTGCACTAAACCAAACACCCTTACATTATGGAAAGGATTTAAAAAAAACCTTTTTAAGATAAATTTAAATGAACAAGTATAAAATACCAAAGATAAAAACTAGCTTAAAACAAACTTAATAATCATGATTAAACAACTGAATAAGCTTAATCTAAGATCTAAACTATTTAAACTAATATTTTTGATTTATGAGTATTTTAATGACAAAACTAGCAACTAATGATCTGATATACTATAATAAGCAAAAACAGATTAGGACAAACAACTAATAAGCACTAGAAGACATATTTAAACATTAATAAGCAAAGAGAATAAGCAAATAGGCAATATTAAGCATATAAGCAAAAACTAAGCAATTAAAACTGAAATTTAAGAAGAATGAGAAGAGAAACTTACTTAATCCTTTAGCTAAACAAAAGGTACCAATTAAGGCAGCTACCACTCTCTAGCTTAGTAATAAGCTAAGTAAAAGTCCTTGGGATCTCTTCCAAGGTAAGATCCCCTTCCAAAAGCTTAGTTCCAATAAGATCCATATGAGATTAAACTGATTTAAGGTTTAGATAAGGTTAATTCTAAATTCAAACAGCTCTATTTCAGCTTATAAACTGAAAAGCTTTAATATTAGCTGATGAACAACTTTATTACGAGAGCTTATGACTTTAAATGAGAGCTTAGAAAACCGAATTTAAAACACTAAAGACTAATTCATTAATTAAAAACTGAATTCCATTCTAGAAAAAGGAGATTACAAAACATTTAAGTAAATAAGAAATTAAGCTAAAATTTAACTAAAAAGAAAAGATAAAAAAGAAAACTAAAAACTGATGATGTGTGTTTGAGAAAGTGAGGTCTTTTTAATAGTCCCAGCTGAAGCATCTAGGACCTCTAGCCTTGCTCACAACAAACTTTTAAATCTTGGCCATCATTTCTTCAATCAATTGATCTATATTGTGGGACGTTGGATCATTTTGTGGACACCTGAGGATTGCCAGGCTGGCATTCCCTTGATGTGACGTTTGTGTTAGTTTTGTGAGTGAGTTTAGCACAAAACCCACATAAATTTGTGCTTTCACCATGGCTAACGTGGCATTGAGCTTGAGCTAGGATAAGTATCCCCTTGATTAGACTAAATTATCCCTGCCATCTTGTAAGAGAGACCTTGAATTGTCTTCCGTACCCTTTAATTTTCATTTGCCCCTTTTATTTAACCATAGGAGTGAAATTGGGGAAGACGGGTGAATAGTAAAAGGGGTTCCCGCTCCTTTTTTGATAGTTAAAACTGTTGTAGTTTGAGAGGTTTACACATTTGGCCCTTGTCTTTCTTTTCTCCCTCTTTTCAATTTATAAATAACTTTGGAAGTTGCAAATTGGCCCTTGTAATGAAAATTGGCTAAGGCTTAGATCTTTGGCATCTTTTTGAACACTTTCTGATTCTCTCTCGTGTCCGTTTGCTCGCATTGTGACTGTTTTCTTTCTTGTGATTTTGACTTATCCATACCATCATACACAAAACACAAATACAGGCATATTTTTGCTAATTTTTTGGTCTGTTTTGGGTTTAATTGGGTCATTTTAGGAACAAACGGATATGTGTATTTTACACTTATCATGTTTCATCAAGCATCAAGATCAATCAAGATAGTCGGTTCAACATTTGCCTGAGAATACTTCAAAAATATCATCATGTCATCATACAAACAATTTCATATCAAGAAAAAATCTTCACAATCAAGATCTCTACTTCAACTGTTCAAAAGAGATGGATAGTGATTGAAGGGGAGCTCAAGAGTATGAAGATGCAAAGAATGAAATCCTAATGTTTAAATCTTCTACAAAGCAATGCTTAATCAATTTCATCGTGTTCAAGATCTTTCATCAGCAACATTATGTGATTGAAATCTACATCAAGATCAAGTTCAAAGATAA
Organism: Tanacetum coccineum; assembly: GCA_026074375.1. Lineage (NCBI taxonomy): Eukaryota > Viridiplantae > Streptophyta > Magnoliopsida > Asterales > Asteraceae > Tanacetum > Tanacetum coccineum. The sequence goes on from BQNB010102060.1 coordinate 20,721, forward strand.
AGATTTCATACACACATTTAAAGAATCAAGTTGCAAATGAAGATCAAGTTAGCTTTTGAGAATTCTGATTTTGAGTTTAAGAGAAGAATTGATACATTCAGAGATAACGAAACTTATCCTATCATATAGGGAGAGAAAATTATATCGGGAAAGATATGCTACAAGGTCATCCTCGGCTTTCATAAAGAATTCTTAGCATTTTCGAGCTTCAAAGGAAAAGAAAATGATGAACTACTTCAGAATAAAGTGTTCAAGCATAAGGAAGAAATCGTCATCAAAAACACAATAAGGATAGTTCCGAAGCAGATCATTTAGGGGGAGAATGTTAGAAATAAGGAAATAATCTACTTAGCACTATTGTAAAAGTGGAGGGACTATTTATGTCAAGTTAGGAAAGTATATTAACCAAGATAGCTATAAATAGGGAATGTATTTATGCCATGATTGTATCAATATCAATTAATAAAAAGGCAAAGTTAGGTAATTTCTCTCTCTAAACACACACACTAATTACACCTTGATCTACACACACTAGTCATCAATCAAGATCTTATTTGTTTAATAAAGTGTATCTTTAAAATTCAAAGCTTTCTTCAAGACTTAATTGATGCCTTTGAATGTATCCTTGAACTTTGAGTGTGAGCATGTGGCCTTGACTGCTACATAGTTGGAATATGGTAGTTACGCCATCGACTAGTCCTGCATGTTTAGGTTAGAGATATACAACAAATATGGACGAATATGTCTTTGTCATTTTGTAGATTTCAGGTTCCAATAACCACCAGTTCCTCGTTTTACAATATGAATATTGTACTTGTGATTAGGTAGATTCAAAGAATCTCATTGACAAGGTTTCGCAGCTGTACTAGCTTGTTCTCATTACCAGAACGTCTCAAAGTAGACAACACGATAAGAGTGAATCAGTTAGTTACTATCTGACTGATTGAATCGTCAATACGTGTTCAGTCTTCACATGCCTAGATCCCCTTTTGAGGCAGCCGCTATGGACATAAGATCGACCTCACAGAACAATAAAGTTCTTATAAATATAAAGAAAACTTGTTTGAAAATTAATCAACGTGTTAAAGACTAAAGATTTTTAAACATATCAAAAGTTTTATGTTTTCAAAAAGCATCCGTCAATTCTCATTAATTCATACAGATTATATTTGCGTATGTGTTGGAATCTTGTACAGCTTGTGTTCTTGATGATGAACAAGTGTATGAGATTTATTTTCTGACCTCATGAAAAGCACCTCTTCAAAATTTAAAAACAATGAGGGGGAAATTGACGTTTTTTCCTTTCCTTGTTTAAAACACTTAACCAATCTCCCATTGTGGCATCCTTTATCAACCAATCCAAACTACGTGATATAAATCCTTAAAAAATATGGAATGGAATCATGTGATCCTGTTGGTACTCCAATGGAGATCAAAGACAAGCTTAACCTTAATCAAAATGGGTCTCTAGTCAATGCAAGGAAATATCGTAGCATGATTGGTGCCCTAATGTATCTTACGTCTAGTAGACCAGACATTGTATATGCTACTTTTTTATGTGCTCGGTACTAGGTTGTACCATATAAATGTCTTCATCAAGATAACCATTTAAGAAGGCAGTTTTGACATCCATTTGCCATATCTCATAGTCATGGTATGCCGCTATAGCTATGAGAATCCTAATAGCTTTAATGTCAGTAACTGGTGAGAACGTTTCTTCATGAAAGGATTAAAATCACCTTTTCGGGGGGTCTTGGTTGATCAAAGAACACAAGATATATCATTTTTAGTTTCTAGTGAGAGAAAGTAGAGAGAGGGTGAGATGAACACAAAAAGGAAAATATTAGATTGAAAGAAAATAGGAAAAATTAAATGAACATCCACACCCCCCATGGAGAGACATAGGGGTATTTATAGCCTATACTAAAGCTATCTATCCTATTATTACAATAGTAGTCCCTGCATATAACATATGATCTATAGCTAGTCTAATTCACGTGTAAGACGCCAGCTTTACTAAAAAGTGAGGCTAACAATCTCCCCCAAGATGGTGTTACACGTGAATTGGTTACAATGTTTCCTACAAGCAAAAATAATGTAAAATGATAAGAATGAAGTCCAACATTCCTTGAGATTGTCTTCAATGACCTTGATCTACTTGAATGCTCCAGCTTTATTTCTTCAGCTTATAGAATCTAGTTGAGTTTTAACTCCCTCTCAACTAGTAGGCTCTTTTTTTTCATCAGCTCCCTCCCAAACAGACACCCTTAAGACTGATTAAGAATTAATGCAGAAGTCTTCTTATGGACCTCCTTTCTCATTTAGGATACACTTTGGGAGGGATGATATCATCAACATCGTCTCACTTAAGAAGCATTCCAGTCTTATTTAAATTCAGCCCAAAGTACACATTTTATCCTTTTTACGAAGTCGAAACCGTAGCACCAAAATCAATTAAGACCTGAAAATGCACTTTTCTCCCTCCAGGAAAATGCAAATTTGAATTGCTACACCAAATTCAATTAAGTCCCGAGTGTACGCAATTTATCCCATTATGTAGTCGAAACGGTAACATAAAAAATCAACTAAGTACCGGATGTACACATTTCTCCCTCCAGGATGATGACTAACTAAGGAATCATCCTACACATGTGTACATCTTATGCCAACTGGAACTGCTTACTTAGCTTCATATGCCCATGATTGTATAAGCAATACTCTGTGAGAAGATGTCAATACTCTCTTTACAAATCTCTCTTGATCAACCCAATCTAAATCCCCTTATCTATTCTGTAGGCTAATACTGATGACCACTGATGAAGACCACCCGATATAACAAACTCGAGAATGAAGAAAAATCCTCGACTTGTGACTTAATCTTGTACTATCCGTGTGACAAAGAACGGTGCAGAGGCAAATCTCTAAGTACCATATACCTGCACCAAAGTATACAAAAAATACAACACCTCTTGAAATCCCCTCAACTAAGTGAGACACTAAGTACTACGATGTAACTCCTTAAAGTGATAGCAATAACCCGTGAGTACTACAATGTAACTCTTTACATCAGGTATAACTAGATAAATTAAGTCTTCATCACAAACTGTATATGCCCCGAACAAGTCATCTTTGTTGTAGAGAAAATCAAAGATGAAATAAGTACACTCCTCGGGAAATATTACGTCAATCCCAAATAAATAACATCGGATAAGAACTCGGTAGTCATTAAAATTCAATACTAGCCATTATGAATGAAGGTGAATTTTGATAAGGATCGTTTTTAGTGTAATGTATTGTGTTTGTTATGTTGTTGTTCGTGATTTTTGTTGTGATTGTTAACGGATATCGGGCTCAATAGATTAACATAAGCACAGCCCGTCTAAGTAATAAAACCCGGTCACTTATACTTTACCCGACAAGATGTTGTTTTAATACCCGGCTTAATCCGATAACATTACATCAACCCATAGTATTAACCATTTCTTTAAACCAGGCCCTATGTAATAAATTCGGCCCACTTTAGAAGCAACGCAGCCCAAGGTTTGTGTGGTAAATCATATATCATAACACGGGGTCGATTCTTGGACTTGGCTAGTTTCTAGAGAGAGGAACAC
>BQNB010102061.1:0-14536 GCA_026074375.1 Tanacetum coccineum
GATTAATTATATACTAGTTATATTAATCAATAAGACAAAATAGGATTAACCATAAATGGAAACAATCTTTTCAAATCTAAAAAATCTTTTTATTTTCATGTTAAGAAATATTTTCTTTAAGAAGAATCTAATAAATCTGATTTTTAAGTGCATAAGAATATTTTGTAAAGATTTGGAGTTAATCACTAAAATACAAAATAACAGCTAGCTGCTAGACACGGATCCAACATAACCAAATACAGATCCAAGCTACGACGGATCTGTGGATCCGTGTAGCTGTCAGCTTGGGCCAGAATTTGAATTTCAAATTTTCCTATAAATAGTAACCAAATGTTTTTATTTTCTACACCATTTTCCAACTTTTCTCTTGCATTTTTATTTTCTCTTATACATGCTTTGATGAAGTGATCTAATTATTCCACTCTTTAGTGAAGAACACAAAGAAGACTTCGAGCTTTAAGTGTTATTAGTTTAGTTGAGTCATCATACTTGTGATATTTAGCCACCTCCATCTATTTGTATTGTGTTATCATATATGTATGATAGGTTAGTATTTTAGGCCTTAAAATACGTAATGTGTTAGATTGGTTCTATCTCAACGTAGAAATTGGTATTTAGCTTAGTACCGAAAAAAGTGTACGCGACGTGTATGGTTTTCTCCGCCTAAAGGGAGCTTGTTGACATAGTGAAGAAAACTCTTGAGTTGGGTACTCGGGGAGTAGAGTAGGGCGAAGAGGAGCTTCTTAGCCGAACCACTATAAATCATCGTGTCTTTGGTTTCATCTTTCCTATCTTTACTTATTTATATTCCGCATTTACTTACTCACTTATTACATTGATTTCACATAAGTAGACAATCTAAGTTCTAATTTTTAAAGCGGTAAAAACTATTCAACCCCCCTTCTAGTTTCCACACAAAGTATACGGATGAACTGACAAAGCTGAAGCAACATTTCAAGACCTCAAGATATTCCTAACCGAGATACCTACCTTAACAAATCCGATACTTAGCGAAACCATTACCATGTATCTAGCAGCCTCTCAGGAAGTCATCGATTCAGTGCTCCTAGCAGAATTATTCAAGGTTCAAAAACCATTCTGATTTTTCAGTAAGGTCTTGCAAGATGCAAAAGTCAACTACATTCCACTAGAAAAGATTGTATTTTCCTTACTATTGTTATTAAGGTGATTTAAAAATGTATTTCCAAGCACATCATGTTCATGCTCTAACAGACAACCCACTAAAACAGGTTCTATCAAACCACAAGTATATAAGCAGAATGTCAAAATGGGCAATCGAGCTCAATAAATATGAACACACCTACGGATCCAGGCACTCTGTTAAAAGGAAAATCATGGCAGGCTCTCTCGCAGAGGTAGACACATCAGCTACAGTCACATCTGGTAAGAAATAAAAAACGCAATCAAAACCGACAGGCCACAACAATGAAACTCGAACCTTACACATTGAATAGCCATCAAGCAAACAAGTTTCAGGGCAAAGTTTATGCTCAAAATGCTGTTAGGACATGATTTCATGTATGCCCTGATGAGGTGTCAATTTATACACTTTTTCAAAGTCATTTAACCCCTAAAATCATGCAAATATGCCCGACTATTATACTTAATCCTTTCTTTTTGTGTTATTAGCATTTGGAAAGCACTTAGATAGAATACACATGACTTAGGCTTGATTTGGAGAAGAAACGAGACAATTTACAACTTTTAAGCTTCGTGACGCCTTCACCAAAAGTGGCTGGAAAGTATTATTTTAGACGTTTTTCGTGACCACTCAGGGTGTTGAGACGGCCTTCATGACGGCATCAAAGATTCAAGGTGACGAATTCAAATTAAGGCGGTGGAGATAAACCCTAATTCGAGTCGACGGGCTGACGGCGTCACACCCATAACCTGACGTCGTCACTATCCCAATCCTATATATACAAACTCATTATTTTCATATTTTTGAGTGTGTAGAACTTTGTGGAATCTTAGAGCTGATACTATAGTCAAAGTTTAGGGCTTTTTATGCCCTTGGTTATTCATATACTCTTTTGTTACATTGAAGTTAAGTAATTCATCCATTAATCATTTAATAATGTCTTTATATTGTTTGATAATTTGTTTTTCTTCTCTTCTTGTTAACATGGTAGGCTAAATTTAATTATGTTTGCTTATTATTACATGAAACCTAGTTATTATATTTGATCTATTGTTTCTTGTTAGTAGTGTGCACGTTAGGGATTAGAAAACTAGCTATAATTTGTACCTTAGCATAGACGTCTAGTAAAACGTGACTAATTAAGTGAAACCATACGTTTGGTAAGATAATATGTGTTAGGAATTCAGTTTTTAGTGAAGTGACGATCATTATCGGTCTCACGAGTCTTGTAATAATTAGACTATATTAAGCATGTAATAGGTAGTCCGATAGGCTAGTCCGTTAGTATAATTAATGTAATGGTCCAAGCCCGACCCATGGAAGCCCAAGAGAAGGCCCATTGCCAGCCCCTTGGAGGACATATATAAACCCTCTCTACACATAGAGAGGGTGTGTGAGTGTGTGTTTACAAGGTGAAATACAAAGTTTATCCAAACACTCTCCACCATCTCTCCCCTTCTCCTCTCTTCTATAACTCGTCTATAGGTGTGTTTGATTTAGGAAATACCATATCCTTCAATTGGTATCATTCGCCATGGTTTCATCTTGGGATCTTTAGTGTTTATGCTTATTTTCGGATTTATTCTAGCTTATCTATAGTTTTTTTTTCGTTTTTTAACTCGTTATATTTTTTGAAATAAAAAAAAACTTATAAAGTTTAGAATCTGCCTAATTCCAAAACGTTTAATCCTTTTTGGGCTGATTTTGGGCTTATAGTTTTCACAGTTATTATCTAGTTTTTGCTTGTATAAGTATTAGTTTATATTGTATTTCATGTTTTCAGTTTGTAGCTATTCAACTTATTAGGAGCTTATCGAGTGTTTGTTTTATTTAAACAGTTTTTTATATAACTTATTTAAGTTTTTTACAAGGTTTTATTCGTGACTTATTTTCCTTTTTCTTAGGTTTTTGCTTATTTTGGTTTAAAAAGCTTTGAAGTTTTTCATGTTAAAACGTTTTTAGCTTTAGGTTAAAACTTTTCATAGCTTTTTGGTTGCATATGTTCGTGACTCATTTTGTGGGAAAACAGCTTTTTAAGCTTTCTCCACAAAACCTTTTATAGCTTATTGGCTTATTTTTCGAGGGAACACGGCTTATTCAAAGATTTTGGAAGATTATAGGTCATGGCTAAATCTCTGTTGTTGCTTATTTTCACATGAAAACATTGCACTTTCTTTGGCAAAACGTTAGCAGCTTATTTAGTAGTCCTTTGTGTGGTTTATTAATATATCAGACATCTTATTTTGCGTACTTATTTCTGGGTTTGTAAGGTTTGAAGTGTGCGAAACGTGTTTCTTTTGAACTGTGCGAAATAGGTCTGAAGCGTGCGGAATATGTATAAGCAGATTGTGTGCGAAATATGTTATAACTTTATTGTGCGATTTATGTGAACAGGGGTTCTTATCTTGTGCGAAACATTACAAAATCTAGAACAACACTCTGCCAAATTTCATTTAACCGTGCGAAATAAGTAATATTCAAGTGTGCGATATATGTTTTGCTAAATTGTGTGCGAAATAAGACAACTTAAACCATGCAATATATGACACAAACTTAAACCATTTAAAGGGTAAATGCTCTAGTTTCAACTAGTTTCGGGTTTTTCGGTTTCGAGTTTCGTTGTTCGCGGGTCTTAAAACTATACTCATTAGAATCGCGATCCTTCAACGATTATCGTAACGTGTTTGTTTTTTATTCGATCATCCCGAATCAAAACCGAATTCTAAAACCCTACGTTGTATCTAGAGGTTGAAGATGAACTAATTACATGCATGCGTTGTTTATTTTTTTAATATTGTTTAAATTTTGAATTTTACACTTTTTACCCTCAATTTTTCCAATAGTTTCATCTTTAGCCCTTAGTTTCTAAATAGTTTTACAATTTTAATTTTAACTTTAAAAAAATAAAAATAATAATAATAATAATAATAAATAATAATAATAATAAAATAAAAATAAATAATAATAATAATAATAATAAATAAAAAGAAAAAGAAATTAAAATTTTCAACCTTTAATTTTAAAACATTTTCACTTTTAACCTTTTATTTTAAAAAAATTCTCTAGCCTTTAATTTTATTAGTTTTTACCATTAGTCCTTAGTAAACTTCAAAACTTAACAAGTGTTAAAAACGTTTCAAATTTAACAGACCACAACAAAATCACTTAATCTACTTAAGATCCTTCAAATCAAGTTCACACATCGGAATTCAATGGAACCATCATGTTTGAATTCAGAAGAGAAGGAATTGCAACAGATGCAACTGGATGAACGGGAACTACATCAAAAATGCTTGACATTGCTTGAAAAACTTAAGATACACCTTGAATCTCTCCATAATTCTTTCCACTATATGAAAACAAGATCGTTTGAAATTGCATTTCGTATATTCTTCCTTGAAGAGTATGAGACTTTCAAAAACAAGATGAACCGCAATTTAAATCAATTACAACGACAACTTGAAAGAGACAATTTTCATGGGCATAATTCTAAGACTTGTCTTGTTGTACTCAGAACACAGTTCAAGGAATTTTTTGAGTTAAAAAGGGGTGACTGCTTCAGATTTTGTGAATAAAAGCTGACAAGAGAGCTTCACTAAAGGTACAAGATGTAAACCTGACAATTTCAGAAGTTTCTTACTTTGGTGTTTTGAAGAACTTAACAAATTGATGAAAGGGTACTTAAATACAAAGAATTATGGATGAAAGAGAAAGAAGTTCAAGTAATAAAGGAGATTGAAAGACGGCTGCAAGAAAGTGAGATGCAGAAACAAGAGAGTTTGGTCACTAACGGTACAGCCTTAAAAGCATGTTTATCACTGAGGGTGCAGTAATGGAAGCTTGTTTGGTCAATAAGGGTAGAGCATTGGATGATAATTTGGTCATTAAGGAAACCACAGATGACACTGTCACATCGTTAGAACAACTGGATGAAAGCAGCAGTTCAATGAATGAAAATAGAAGTTCTGACAAAGATAGAAGCAATTCAATGAATGAATGTAGCAGACCAGGGAATGAAAACAAAATTTCTGACCATAAAAGCACCAGTTCAGGGAATGATGCAGATACTGATATTGATCCTTCATATGACAGTGACATAGTGACTGAGGTAACTCATTCAAATAACGATACATTTGACAATGTGTTTGCTCACGGGATACCAAGTCATGAACAACCTGAATCTATTCTTGACACGTATGAGGTAAATGAGAATAATAGTAATGTTATTTCTGATGTACCAAATATGGATCCGAATTGAAACAAGGAAGAACATGATGATGGAGCCTATGAGCAACAACGTGCCTTCTTTGCTTCCTTGATTAATAACCTTAAATGTGATGTTGAAAACTGTAATGAGGTTAATCGTGAAGCTCAACAAGCGAATGACTTATTGACAAACGAGCTTGAGAGATATAAGCAAAAAGAAAACCATTTTGCAAAAGATATGACAAATGAATCTGAATATTGCAAAAATATTAAGCTTTTAAATGATGGAATTTCAAACCTTAAATCTCAAGCTTGTGAAAAAGATAAGACATTCGCCAAGGAAAATGAAAAGTATGATGAGTATGTCTTTTAAAAAGGAAAACTGAACTTGAAAAGAAAAATCAAGAATTTTTGAAACAAATAAACGATCTTGATAATAGACTTCGAAAAGCGGGGCAGACTGATTAGACTCTTCGAATGTTGCTTCCAAAAGAAGACAGTGTTCAAACGGGAAAACAGGGCCTTGGCTTTGAGAACCAAAATGATAATGTGAAGCCAAGTGTTTTCAACAAAGCCAAGGAGTTAGCACCATGTTTGTATAACATTGACGAAATTGGAAAAGATGAGCTTTCTGATCATAAGATCATTTTTGAAGAGGAATTAAAATGTGAAGCTAAAAAATGTTTAAAAGTAAACAAAGAAGATCCCCACTCTCGTATCATGGCTTTGTATATGCTGAGACTCAATTTGAAGAACCACCAAAAGTTCCTTTGAAAAGAAGAAATGTTAATTTGAACAAACATTTGAAACAATTGGAACAAGCTGAAGTGTTGAAAAAAATTTTGGAACAAGCTCAACTAAGAGATCATGATCCAAAACATTGGAACAGTCTTCCAATGAAATACTCTTGCTATGTCAAACAGGCGGTGATCAAGTTTGAAAAACAAACATTTTCTAAATTACAACTTAGTCAAGATAACAAATTGAATTTTGAACAGAGTTATGAACACAATGTCAATACGAGAGTTAGAAATCGATTGATTGATGAATTCGAACCTTTAGTTAAAAACGTCAATCTTCAACTAAACTGCTTTGAAAAGAGTCTTGTCAAAGAAATGAAAGATAATTTAAAGTACGTCATGTCTCTAGAAGACGAGTTTGATGAAAAGTGTTTAATTTTGGACATTCAACAAGAATTTTTCAAAACTCAGCTTGAGTCAGTCAAATCAGAGTCATATAGCCATGTGTATGAGAATGAGATGTTTGAACAAAATTCTGCCTTGGAAAATGAAAATCGTTGTCTCAAAATGACCATTAGCCAGATTCAGAAAGATTTTTCAAAGATAGAGGCACAAAGTATTGCTTCTGAAATTGCACTTCAACATAAGATTCAAGAAAACAATTCTTTGAAAACAATGCAAACAGAATATGAGAATTTTGTGACATCATTACAAATCAAAAATGCACATTTGAAACAAACCTACAAAGATTTGTTTGAGTCAATTCAAAATTCAAGGGATGAAACTAATCAATGTGATGATGTCAAACTTAAGTTCGATTTTGATGAAATTGAAACTCAAAACATTGAGTTGAAACATAAAGTTGCCTCATTAATTAAAGAGAATGAACATTTGAAGATGGTTTACAAAAAAGTTTGATTCATCCAAAAAGTCTTTTAGTTCTGACATAAAGTTTAAACGTTTCTCATAAAATAACGCAGAAAATTTAAAGCTTTTGTTATCAGAATTTTGATGATTAAAGTTTGAATAATGTTGTCAAAAGATTGAATCAATGAAAAAAGTTTGTATCTCTAAACTCAAATGATTTAATTCAAAATTTATATGTATGATTCTGGATCCCTCTAATGTGAATCAGAATCGGGGGGAGAAAGATTTCTTTTAAAATGATTTCTTAAGATTTGAACATATAGATTATATCACAGAGCTCGAAATGAGTTTAGCTCAACAAACAAAATATTTTGAGGATGCCAAAGTTGATTTTTCAAAGAAAACAGACAAGTTTGAAACTTACTTTGAAAAACTTGAAAAGACAAAAGTTGTCCTTGAACGTCAATTGGATCGTAAGATTCAAGATTCTAACGCCAAAAAAGATCAGTTTTTGAAACAAATTACTTCTCTTGAATCAAAGTTGGCATCACAAGATCTCATTTCAAATCAAAAGAAATATAGCGATTTGAGAACTTCATTACAATGACTCTAAAGCGAAGTTTGATTCTTTAAACCGGGACAAAGGGAAATCTCCAATTTCAAACTTTTCAACACCAAACGTAAGTGTTTCACCGAAGTTTTACAGGGGTGAATCTTCCAAGTCATTTCCAAAGGTCTCTCAATTTACAACATACTCTTTGTAAAAAGATAGGAAATTCTATAAGAAACCTTAACTTTTTGAAACACCGACTTCTCAAAGGGCCTTTAAATCAGTTGATTCAAGTAAGAAAAGGCATGTTTTTCACACTCCAAAATCTCGTTCTACACCGATAAGGCAAGTTTGGAGACCAAAGAAAAATCATTCGAAACCTTTCAAGTACTCAAAATCATAAATGTGTTCGTTGCAAAACAAGAATGACTCTTCTTTAATTATTCCAAATAGTGGAAGATTCCCATTCATTTCAAAAAGTAATTCTCAAAATGAAACACATAAGTTCAACAACAAATGGAAACCTTATTCTTTTTAAAGATCTAAAACTCCTCAAGCAACACCAAGTTTTCGTAATCAATGGAAAAACAAAAGGAATTATAAATCTTCATTGATTCCCCGAGCATTATTTCCAAATAAAACACCGGTTTCTAGTCCACGTTAGAATTCAACTTCTTTGCACAAAATTGGCACAACATTCAAATGGTTTTCAAAATTTGGTAAACCCGTTGGCACCGTGCTTAAATGGGTTCTAAAGGTTTTGGTCTAATCTGATGTCATAATGGCTTCTGGACATATCAGTTCAGGACCCACGCTTCATTTTAATGGTTGTTTGCTATTTCAGGTCAACACCCGTGCTTAAAATAAAAGGAAAATATACTGTACAGTGTATTTATCCTTAACAACAAAAAGAGAAATCTTTTCGGTCTTGAGCTATTTAATCAAAACATTCAAAGTTTTGTAGCTCAAGTCAATGGTTTGTTATTAAATAACAGATAACAACCTGTGTTTTCAAAGAAAAGAAATTGTACGTGTCAGTGAACTTATCTTAAGAAAAGAAGAGACATCTTCTTATTTATGAGCAAAATTTATTCAAAATTTTACAAAAGGTTTTCAAAATCTTTCAAAAATTTTGCTCATCAAAATGACTTATGTACATTTCAGTTTATAACTCTGTTTTTCAAATAAAAGGGAAGTGTACGCTTCAGTGCGCTTTACCTTCAAAAGAAGAGAAATCTTCTTGTTTTCGCGCATACTTTTCAAAATATTTTCACTAGTCTGCTCAAAACTTTGACTTCTAAGTATTTCTACTTAGAACTCGTTCTTTAAATAAAGGAAAGTATGCACTCATGTACATTTATCCTCACAACGAGAAGATAACAACTTCTTGGACTTGAGCTTACACAAAAACTTCAATTCTAAGATATTCAAAGTCTTATAGCTCAAGAAAATGGTTTCTAAATTCTTGAACATAATTTTTCAAGAGTTTATCAAAAAGATTTTTTAAAATCTTTCAAAATTGTGTGTTCAACACTCCCGTCCTCACTAAATCCTTTGACTGATATCTATCTTTGAGGGGGAGTTTTTTAAAACTAAATCCTTTTCAATGTTGTTGGATACATCTCATAGAAGTCAAATTTTATGTATCTAAAACATTTAGTGTATGAGTACAATTTTTTAAGGAATTTTTCAATAAATTCAAATCTTTCAAAAAAAATTGTATACTCGACACTATCTCCATCCCTCATTAATTGAGGGAGAGCGAAGAGAAAATGTTCCAATATTAATCATGCAATAACCATTTTCTCCCATGTGATTTCAAAATTCTCAAATAGCCATTTTATTCTATTAATATCAAAAACATCAAATGGTATGCTATTTTTGAGGGGGAGAAAATTGGATTAAAATGGATTAAAAAGTGATCATATTTGACTAAAGTGCGAACTCTTTCCTACATGTGTGAAACAATTTCGAATATCGATGCACATGTGTAGGGGGAGCATTTTCAAAAGTAAAGAAACATTCAAAGTGTCAAATGTTTTGATCTATATCAAACACTTTGAATGATTTTCAAATGGTTTTATGGTTTCGATCTTTATACCCAAAAACCAACTAATTCACGACGGCGATGAAGTCATAAGGTGGTTAAGGTTAGGTATACGTCCAATGATCCAACCGAAACCAGAGTGATCTACCTAAGGACATTCCATTAGATAGAATTAGAAGTCCTTAGGAAAGATGGAGTTGAATAAGAATATGGGAAAAATGTTGACTAAGGCATGAGTTATCACCGGAACAATCACAACATGGTGATAGTAATGACGCCTTGGTAAACATTAAAGGGGTTGAAGAATGAAAAAGAAATGTAAAGATAAATGGTGAAAAGAAAGAAGCCCTCTTTACACTTTAGGCAGACATCGGTCAATACATAATCTCTCGGATATCATAAAGATGATATTTGGTATTGAAGACAAGACATCATGACCCATGATGCAATGCACAACACCTTCCCAGCCACTCAAACTATCAACAATGTCATTGTTTCAATTCTTACGGAGATTAAACAAATCATCTATCGACTTCTCACTCTGAGAAATGTTGATATTGAAAAGGTGGTAGTCAGCTCCAGCCTCCGATCACTAAAATCAAAACATACTTATTGAGTCTAGACCCAAAAGAGATCAAATTATAAATCTCGTTAGGACACAATTCCAAAATACACTTGTTGTTCACAATAAAGAACAAAATGTGACAAAGAGTCCTACCATTATCGTCAGATACTTGCCAAACATTAGAGTGGTGCTCTTCGCAATTCACAATGACGAATGGAAATCCTTTCAGTGTCAACGTCAAACAGGACTGCAGTAGGTGATGTCACACCCCGCCAAGGCGGAATCGCGAGGCATAACAAGATAGGCATCATCACAACACATTGATGTCAACAATAGAGAATGTCTAAAATGCATTATATTAAAAACAAAGTGTTATGACGATACCTAACACAAGAGGGGTCTTGTATTGAGGTTAATCACACACATAATACATAGATATAGAAAATAAATCCAAACTAAACATCACAACAAATTAAAATATCCGAAGTACAAAAATATGAAATGAAGACACCAAAAAAGAAGACTCCATAAAGCAAATCTTAAGGTCTCACTAGCCACGCATCTTAACATCCTTAACTTCACTATGCTCGCCTGAAAATGATACTTCAAAACGTCAACATAATGTTAGTGAGATTCATAGGTTTAAAAGAAAGCACTTACTCTTGTTGCGATTCAAAAACATTAGGACATAATATAGTACTATACACATATGAAAGCAATTAATATCACATAAACAAGGTACACACTTGAGATTATATTAGCACTGGCATCAAACCAAGCTCACCTAAATGAATCAACAACTTATGCACATCATATGGGTAAGCGTACCCCTCTGATCCATACACCTAATATTGGGTAGGCATACCCCTCCGATCTATAAACTCATAACACATAAGCAATAATACCAAGTAATGTCTAAAACAACTAAAAACAATTATCATAACACTTAAAATATTTCAAAACACATTTTGTATCATTTTTACCCAAAGAAAACAATTAAAAAGGGGCTGTGAATACTCACCTTGAACTTCTCAAACGCGCACAAATGTCCAAGCAAAAATCTACACAATACAACTAACGGGTTACTCATGATCAAGCCTTTACGGCCGTAACTCATGTAACCTTTCAATTGATGGATTACTAATGTTCATACCATGATTATAAACATTACACTATACTACCCATGACTTAACTAACTCAAAGCACCTTCTTCTATCCCTCAATTCAAGTTTTCCTGATTTTGGCTGATTTTCATAGTTACTTAACAATTTTTAAAAAATACTAAATGACCTCAATTAATTCTCATACTTCATTTTTTGTAAGTTTAACATGTTATAGTATTACCGTATTTTTCCCATAATTATTTGATAAGCTTTACTATTTTCTAAAAATCTATCAACACAAAGTGTCCAGAAACTGATCAGATTGGACTACCCAAAAGTATGGCTTGACCAGACCCATTTAGACCTTTCATAAAAACCTAGAAAAATCCTGTAAAATCCTAGATATCATAAAATTACTACTGTAGCAACCCTATCAATTAAAAAGACGTTTTGATATGGTTCTTGACCTCACAAACACAATACAAAATATGTCCTGAAAACTCAAATTCGACAAAGAATCTTGTAAAATTGTTTTAACTAACTTCCACTTACTATAAATTCGTGAAACTAATTTTGTTGGAAAGTAGACTCTTTTTAGTTAATTTTAGGCTCAAGAAAATCATTAAAAGCTATTTTTATGACCAAGTTATGAGTTTTACAAGATGACCTAAAAATTTGCCAAGTTTTTAATTCCGATTTTAACAACACTTAACCCTAACCAAACGCATCCTTACGCTAATTATTATGCCCTAAACGATTCCAGATGATCTTACCAACATGTTTTCTGTATTTTAATAAAACCCTAATTCCACCAATTAAAAAGTTACAATTAATCAAATTAAAAGAGTTTAAATAAAAAGGGTTATAGATTAAACCTTTGATCCAAAAACACACGAACTTAAAATTTTATTGAATTTTTTTGTGGCTTCTTCTTCTTGTGGGAGGTCGGTCGAACTCAAGAGAGGGGAGGAGAAAGTGTTTTAGGGTTTGGATTTATTTTGTATTTATACTAGTTTAAGGATAAGTATTAAAAGATTTGTTTCCTAATCAAATTTGGATTCCCCTTCCTTCATTTTTCCTTATGCCGACCTAACCGACACCCCTTATCATATTTTTTTAAAATTTTTTTGGCATATATTTATATATATGTATTTTATATTTTTTTTCTAAAACAAAACTATTTATTACTTATTTCTTTTAAACCTTTAAAATATTACACTTAAAATAAAAACACTTTTACTACTACTTAATAATTCTTTTCCACATTATTCTTCTTTATTAAATTCCTAAATAAATTATAAATCATAATTCACTAATTAACCTTAACTCAAAATTCAACGATACATACCTCCTTTATTTTATTAACGGTAAAATAACAAAATCAATATACTTCCAAAATCACCATCACATGCGAAACGAAATGACTAAATCATTCATTTCCACTATCTCATACACACATAATAACACATATATCATACAACATATATCACCAAAATGATTCCGCACATAAAACAAAACACACAAGGCTAGGTAAGCTAACACTAACGGTTAAACTAACCTCGCTAAATCACGGTTATCACAGGTGACTTGTGAGATCCTATATGGATCAAACTTGTGTCAACTGGATATTGAATTTGGTCCAGTCTATGAATTGATGACTCAATCAGTCAGATAGTAACTAACTGATTCACTCTTATCGTGTTGTATGCTTTGAGACGTTTCGATAATGAGAACATGCAAGTACGGTGAATCTATCACATATGTGTTAGACGATTCAATACTTCAAGATGGAAATTCTGTCAAGGAGATTCTTCTAATTTGAATCTACCTGATCACAAGTACAGTATTTATACTGTAAAACGGTCCTTACAAAACTAGAGGTTAACGCTACCTAATATTGACGAATGACAAAGCCATATTCGTCTATAACGGTGCTTATTACTAACCTTTAATTTCATGTTATGAAATGGTGGTGTTATCTCATTCCAGCTGAGTCAGATTCATAACCACATGCTCATACTCAAGACTTAAAGATTCAAGTAATCAAGAAAGCTCAAGATAAAGACTTTCGCTACTCTGATATTCAACATCTTCCTTAAAGATATCAAGATTATCAAGACAAAGATTGTCAAGGGAGATTGTTAGAAAGCTTTCAAGATGGTATAAAGTATGAGCATGTTGGTCCAAAGATACAAGATCGCAAAAAGGTGAAGTATTACAAAGATGATCAAGTAATGATGAAAGATCTCAAAGGCAATGTCAAAATACAAAGACAAAGAAAAGGTCAAGATCAAGATCACAAGAGCATGATTGGAACAAAAGGAGCTAGCTTATCTATTACACGAACAAGACTCAAGATCAAGACAAGAAGAATCAATGATCAAAGAACAACGTCACAAAAAGAGATCTCTATGATCACCCCTTAGGGGGAGATTGTTAGGAATGCAGAAAGTATTGATCATTTATGAGATCTAAACGATCGTCCCTTAGGGGGAGATACCTAGGAATTTAGTTTTTAGTGAAGTGATGATCATTATCGATCTCACGAGTCTTGTAATAGTTAGACTATATTAAGCATGTAATAGGTAGTCCGTTAGTATAATTAATGTAATGGTCTAAGCTCGGCCCATGGAAGCCTAAGAGAAGGCCCATGGCTGGCCCCTTGGAGGACATATATAAACCTTCTCTACACATACAGAGGGTGTGTGAGTGTGTGTTTACAAGGTGAAAATCAAAGTTTATCCAAACACTCTCCACCATCTCTCCCCTTCTCCTTTCTTTTATAACTCGTGTATATGTGTGCTTGATTTGGGAAAAACCATATCCTTTAATATGTATTTAATGCGCGTGGTGTACTATTAGAGGTAGCAACCTGTCTAGGTTATCACGTAGGTACGTTTCTAACCAACTTGCAATTGAATAAGGGGAATACTTCACATTACACTAACAAGGGAGTGACAACGCAATAACTTAGATAGAGTGACTAGGGAGTAGTGCATGATTACGTAAACAAGTTTATTTACCTATACGAGTGCCCACCAATTTTATATTTTTGCATAATTAGGAGTAGTTTAATTTAGATAAAACCACCTTTCTTAATTAATTGGATTTTACTTGATTTCTAAAATAGTATAAAAATACAAATATACTCTTCCCTCAACCCTTAAATCTTAGTGACATAGAATTCAAACCTACCTCACTATTCCCCTAGAGAATGTAGGGATTCAGATTGGGCAAAATTCATGAAATCTGATTGGGTATAATGCAGGGAATCTGATTAGGCAGAATGCAAGACT
>BQNB010102062.1:0-24333 GCA_026074375.1 Tanacetum coccineum
ATTTAGAGTTAGTTTAGCTTATTTAACTTGTCTTAAGTTTATTTGAGTTTATTTGTGTTTTAGTTTAAAGTTTTAAAGTGTTCTGTCATTCCTAATTTTGATTCTTGTCCTAGCTTATTTTCTTTGCTTATCCAATCATATTCACATCCTTGTCATAAACAAACATCAATCATCAATCGTCTTTCGATTTTCCATTCAAGCCTCGTTGGGACATAACGACCCGGGAACACTCTATACTGCTTCTGGTTATCTTGCTCTCGCGTGATTTCGTCCCTTGTTGTGTATTTATACATGTTTGTATTTGTTTACATATTTGAGGGGTGAGTTCGCGCGAGTCACCTAACATGGTAAAGATTGAGTAAGCACAATAACCAATCAAACAATAAGACATATTGAAAGATTAAAAGATAAAAAAAACTTTACTATATTGAAACACGGAAGTTAGGGAAGATACAAAAGGGTTGGAAACCATAAAATACTCCCAAATATAACTACAAATCATTTTCTACTAAAATCCACTCCTCGTGCCTCCTTTTAAAACTTAATTCGAGTTTGTATATATAGGAAAAGTAATCCCGATGGGTTCGCCAAATTCCTGACGTCGTTGCGCCATGATCTCTTCTAGGGTTTCTTTATAACGGCTACACTTCTAACGCCGTCACACTTTTTCCTGATGCGGTCGCTTGATCATCCAGACGGCGTCACAAGTAATCCTGACACTGTCTCCACCTTCTGTAAGCAATTCTTTAATCCTTCGTCATGTAAAGTTGCAATCTTGTCCCGTTTCTTCTAAAATTGAGACCAAGTCACGTGTATTTCCTCCAAATTCCATCCAAGTGCTAAAAGTGCAAAAAAAAAGAAATGATTAAGCACATATTTAGAGCATATTTGCATGATTATAGGCGTTAAATGACCCAAAAAGTGTATAAAATTACACCTTATTAGTTAGATGGCTAGTTTCGTGATTTTACACTAGCCGGTTCTTTTTGGTAAAAGGAACCGCCTAGAACCGGGCTACACGGCATGCCGGTTCTATAGGATTTTACTGGCCAATTCTCTTTTGAAAAGGGAACCGCCTAGAACCGTGCTACAGGGCATGCCGGTTCAATTGGCTTATACTGGTCGGTTCCCTTCTGCAAAAGGAACCGGCAGAACCGTGCTATAGTACCAGATTATGCCTATATATACCAAGATATTTCACATGTTTTACTCACCAATTCTCATTCTTATCTCTCTTATAATCTTATCATTCTCTCATTTTCAGTTGTAGATAGTTTCATACTTCATTTGTAGGTAATTCTCTTTATAGAAGAAATTGCCAAAAAAGCATACGAGATAATCAAGTTCAAGCTATCTTGTTTTGCATCTCCATAATATCATCAAGATCACTTTTTATTATTACACATCATTTGGTAGTTGTGGTATCATTCATCATCCTTGTAAAAGAAGTGTGATTGCATTGGGTTGATTCTACGTTTGTTAGAATCCGATAGTTAGCTTTCTACGTTTGTGAGGCTTCTCCGTCGGTTAAATGAGATTGGTGACTAGTGTTTACGAACTCTTGAGTAGATGACTCAGGGAGTGGAGTAGGGCAAGGAATGTATTTTGTAGCCGAACCACTATAAACGCTTGTGTCCTGGTTTTATCTTTCTTACTCTTTACTTATTATACTTGCATTCTATACCTACTTAATATATCATACAAACATCAATATTGTCAAACTTCACATAACTTCAAAACTAAAGTTCAAAAAGCTAATTTGAAACGGTAAAACTATTCAACCCTCACTTCTAATTTTCCACTTTTGGCATCAAGAGCTAGGTTACCAAAGTTTTTAAAATATATTGTATTTTAAATCTTTAAACAAAAATAGATTCAAAAAACTACAAAGAGGGTCAATCTATGCAAAGATCACCTTTCTTTGAGGCTAATTGCTTTGTATATTGGAAAAATAGATTTGAAATTTATGTCAAGTATAAGGATATTAATCTTTGGCATATTATAGTTTATGATGATAACAAACCTACCATTAAAAATAAAGATATCGGTAAGGAAGATACCATACCGTATGAAAAATTAGAAGAGATTCACAAGAAAATGCTTTATAAAAATGATGAGGCTAAAATGGTTTTATACAATGCTTTACCCAAAAAGGAATTTGAAAGAATTTTCATGTGCAAAACCGCTAAAGATGTTTGGAACTCACTTATAATTACTCATCAAGGTAACAAATAAGTTAAGGATAATAAAATAGATATGTTTGTTAAAAAAATATGAAGAATTTGCTATTTTCGATGATGAAACCATTGATTGTGATTTTGCTAGATTCAATACTATTATTACATCTTTAAAAACACTTGACGAATCTTTTTCAAGTCGTAATCATGTTAGGAAATTCTTAAGGTATCTCCCTACCAAGTGGCATCCAAAAGTGACGGCAAAAGAAGAATCCAAGGACTTGTAAACAGTGCCTCTAGATTAGCTCATTGGCAACTTAAAAGTCTATGAGGTAGTGCTTAAGAAGGACTCGAAGATTTCTAAGAACAAAAAAAGAAAGGTACAAATAACTAGCACTGAAATCAAATAAAGTATCAAGTCATGAAGAGGCCTCTTATTCGGATAGTGATGATGAAGAATATGGCATGGAGGTAAGGGACTTCAAGAAAAAATTTAAAAGAAAAGGGAAGTTCGTCCGTCAACCACATGACGAAAAAAGGAACTTCCAAAGAATAAAGGAAGAGAAGAAAGGGAAGGAAGAATGGAGATGTTTCAAGTGTGGTGATCCGAATCACTTCATAAGTGATTGTCCCAAACACTCCTTTAACAACCAAAAGGCATTCGTTGGAGGGTGTTGGAGTGATAGTGAAGAGGACGACTCCAAGAAGGATGAAATTTGTCTCATGGAACTTGACAACAATGAGGTACTCTCCGACACTCTTTACTATAGTAGTTGATCATTAGATAGCGAGTCATTACAAAATGAGTACAACAAGTTATGCAAAATTAGTCTTAGGATAATCAACAAAAACAAACACCTAAAGGATAAAAATGAAATCTTAGACAACGAGGATTGTACTCTTAAGAAAAGACTAGAACGACTAGAAAAGACTAAAGAAATTAGTGTTGAATGTGAATCATGTGTCGATCTTGGATCTAAAGTATACTCATTATCTTTAAAACTAGCTAGTTTCGAAATTAGTAGTCACTTTTTGCAAAAAATGATTGAAAACCAAATATTACAAAAAGATAAAAAGGGTATTGGATTCACAGAAGATAGAGCTTCGACTAGCAAAGTAAAATGGAAAACTTAGGTCAAGAAAATAGCAAAAGATCCTCTGTAGGATCAGTAGAGCCGGTTCCCTCTACAAGTGAACCGTCCAGTTCAAACATAGAGAACCGGCCCTCTGCAAAGGTTTGTGAAATTTTGGATTCACATGTAATAAAAAGAAGTAGTTTGGTACAAATAACTAATAAACCTTTACTAAATGCTACTATAGAGAATGTGAAAAAAACATCGGCTTTGAAACTTAGTCAAGGACTAGGAATAAGTAAACTCCAAACATGACCAAAAATGCCCTATAAGAGAACCAATACCTTATACCATAAGAGTGACTAAAACCAAGTTGGTTAGAACTATTCAACACAACAAGGATAGCAGTTTCAACCGCCTAACTTTAGTCCTTGGGGATCTTGTCCACCATATCCATACATGAACCAACCAAACGACATACATAACGCTAATGGACCCATGAGATATCGAGGACCAAATGCTTGAGTTCTTTTGTGATTATAGGTACGTCTAAAAGTAAAATTAGAACCGGATAAGTGGATCAAAGATAGTGGACGTTTAAGACATATGACGAGCAACAAAGATCTCTTCTCAATCTATGAAGGCATAAATGGAGGTAACGTAGTGTTTGGAAGTAACACTAAAAGCAAGATCATCAGAAAAGGTACAATTACTCACAACTCTCTAACTATTCATGATGTTAGTCATGTAGAAAATCTTAGTTTTAACCTACTTAGTATAGGTCAAATATGTGATAAAAAGTGCAAAGTACTCTTTAGTGAAACCGGTAATGAAATACTTAAAGATGACATTACCATAGGAAGAGAGATTAGGAAAAATGGTCTTTATATAATGAAAATGGGGAATTCACCTAAAGATAGTCTTTTTCTAACTTCAATAGATGATACTTTGACCTTATGGCATCGAAGATTGGGTCACGCCAATATGCGACCTATTCAATCGCTATTATCTAAAGAGCTTGTAAAAAATATATGAAAGCTAAAATTTGAAAATTATTTTTATGACGCTTGTAACATAGGAAAGCAAGTACATGCAAGCCATAAGGCTAAAAACATGGTTTCAACTATTAAATGTCTAGAACTTTTACATATGGACTTGTTTGGTCCTTCGGCCGTTCAAAGTTATGGAGGTAACTTCTATACTTTGGTCATTGTTGATGATTACTCAAGATTTACTTGGACTAGATTTTTAAAATATAAAAATGAAGCGTTTGACCATTTTGAAATTTTGAGTAAGAAAATTCAAGTCTAAAAAGGTTGCCCCATTATTTCAATTCGTATGGATCATGATCGGGAATTTGAGAATGAAGTACAATTTAGAGCATTCTGTGATGCTAACGATATCACCCACAATTTTTAGGCTCCACGTACTCCACAATCAAGTGGGATAGTTGAACGTAAAAACCGAACTTTACAAGAATTGAGTTGGACTATGCTTAATGAACAATCTATCCCTCAAAAGTTTTGGTGTAATCCCGTCGACACCTCCACCTATATCTTAGATTGAATTTTAATTGGACCTTTCCTCGGAAAAACTCCTTACGAGCTTTTCAAAGGTAAGAAGCCTTCATTAAAATATTTTAAGGTATTCGGTAGCAAATGCTTTATTTTTAATACTCAAGAATATCTTGCCAAATTCGACCCTAAATCTACCGAAGGCGTCTTTCTTGGTTATTCACCTAATAGTAAAGATTATATAATTTTAAATAAAGAAACCACGAGGATCAAAGAATCTTTAAATGTAAGATTCGACGAAAGTTCATCTCCTAAATCATCACCTATAGTAGATGATGATATAAGCGAAAGTCAAATCATAGAAAATCAAATAGAAAATGTAGAAGATAAGGAAAATAGACCATTAAACAAAGAAATTGTTAACATCAAAGAATCTAAAGGTCATCTCATAGAAACTGTCATAGGTAAACTAAACGAAAAAACCTTAAGATCTCAAGTCCAAAATCAAAGCAACTTCTTTTGTTTCGTGTCATTTGTAGAACCTAAAAATATTAAAGAAGCCATACACAATGAAAGTTGGACTATGGCTATGCAAGAAGAATTAAACCAATTTGTAACAAACGATGTTTGGAGTCTTGTTCCACCACCCGATAATAAAACCATTATTGGTACTAAATGGGTCTTTAAAAATAAATTAGATGAAAATGATGTAGTATCAAGAAACAAGGCTAGTCTCATCGCACAAGGATACAACCAACAAGAAAGAATAGATTTCGATGAAACCTATGCTTCCGTAGCAAGGCTAGAATGTATAAGAATTCTCCTTGCATATGCTTGTGCACATGACTTCAAGCTTTTTCAAAAGGATGTCAAAAGTACTTTCTTAAATGGTTTTATAAAAGAAGAAGTCTATGTCTCTCAACCTCCCGGCTTTGTCGATTTTGAAAAACCTAACCATGTATTCAAACTCAAAAAGGCTCTTTATGGTCTTAAACAAGCACCCAAAGCTTGGTACGATAGACTCAAGGCCTTCCTCCTTGATCATAAGTACACTATGGGCTTGGTAGATAACACTCTATTTACCAAGAAAAGAGACTCACATATCATCATTGTCCAAATATACGTAGACGACATCATCTTTGGATCAACTTGTCAAGACCTTTGCGATGATTTTTCTAAAATCATGCACGATGAGTTTGAAATGAGCATGATGAGTGAATTGAATTTTTTCCTTGGATTACAAATCAAACAACTAGAAGATGACATTTTTTAAACCAATCTAAATACATTAAAAAATGCTTAAGAAATTTGGTCTAGAATACTCCAAACCCATCAAAAATCCTATGTCATCCGAAACAAAACTCACCCGGGACGAAGACGAGAAATCCATTGACGACACAAAGTATCGTGGCATGATCGGTAGCCTTCTCTACTGAACGGCTAGTCGGCTGGACATCATGTTTAGTGTTTGTCTATAGGCTCATTTTAAAGAAGTTCCCAAAACTTCACACCTTGAGCAGTAAAAAGGATTTTTAGATATATTAATGGAACAACTTATTTAGGTTTATGGTATCTCAAAGGAACGAGAATAGAACCCATAGTTTACGCTGATTCCGATCACGCGAGAGACTATGTCGATCGCAAGAGCACAAGCGATGTGTGCACATTCATGGGATGTTGCCTCACATCGTGGTTCTCCAAGAAACAAACCTCCCTAGCTATTTCCACCACCGAAGTCGAGTACGTATCCGCTGGAAAAGCTTGCCAACAAGCTTTATGGATGAAACAAGCTCTAGTTGACTATGACATTAAACTAGATTACATACGCATCTTTTGTGACAATAAAGGTGCCATCGACCTAAGTAAGAACCTCGTTCTCCATTCCCATACCAAACATATAGAAATCCGACATCACTTCCTTCGTAACAATGTCCAAAAAGAAAACATCTAAATTGAGAAGGTCTCCTCTGAAGACAACATAGCCGATATTTAAACTAAATCTCTCAAATGAGAACCCTTCAATCTTTTTAGGCTAGGTCTCGGCCTCATTGAACCACACGCCTAATTAACCACCAAGGTACGTATCTTTTACTTCTCTCTGAGTCTAGGATTCTATTTTTGCACTCAAAAATAAAACTTTCGGGAATTTTCAGCATTCTAATATATGTATTTACTAGCTAAAAGACCCGTGAAATTCACGGATATTTTTAAGTAACGTCAAAAAATGTAGTAAATGGCATTGTGTATTAAGAAGTTAAAAGTTAGAAAAAACTACATTCCGATAAAAAAAATGTACATTATACGATTGATAATAACCAAACATACGTTCTATGAAACAATAGTAATATAATCCAAAAATGAAAATAAACATCTTCAATACTTATCTCTATTTATGTGAGATACGTGTACATGTAGATGTTATCATAAATTGTGTAGCACTACTTTGTAGACCATGTTGGTGGTGGTATTAGTGAAATTTTCGTGTCCATCACGAATAACCATCTTCAATTCCTTTTTTCTCTTAATGCGAGAGACGGCTACATATAGATGACCATATGAAAAAACAGGTCGTGAAAAATACAAACCGACTTGCTTGAGAGATCGTCCCTGACTTTTGTTGATTGTCCTTGCGAAAGAGACGGACACGAGGAACTACTTCCTTACATACAATCTTTAACGACAAACGTGTATCACAAGGTGATATTTTCATCCTTGCAATAAACACTCTTTTACCATAATGGCTTCTGTTAATTATAGTGGCGTCAATGCAACTTTTCCACATTCTTTGAGACACTAACAACTATGGTTAGTAACACTATAATTTGTTAATTGATTTGGTTAAAAATTTATAGAAGGTCGTGAAAACTCACCTAAATTATATCCCTTCCTCCGATCATCATTTGCCTGTCTGTGCCAATTTATTTAGATTTAGCATTGTTATTATAAAATGGTATGTCATTATACCCATGATTTTTGAAGTTTGGGTTTACTAATCGAGTAAATAGTTTAACATATTTGATCATGCTACAATCTTGTAAGTACCAATATTTCATTGTCCGGTGCTTGATACTTAAGGAAGGGTCGGTCGACACTTAAAAAAGTGCACAGGGTCATATATTAGGAAGTTAGACGTTAGAAATAACCACATTAACTAATGTGCGCAATTGTAGATAGAAAGTTTGTGAAAATTAAATATATGTTTTATAACACAAAGTAGTCAAATAATCGAAAGAGAACCTAAATTTTCAGGACATATAATAGCTTTTGTCTTTGATTGTTTGTATTACTGAAATCTTATCGCTTAATTTGCGGACATTTTTGTAGCCGATTTTTAATTATCAATTAAATTTCTGCAAACCATCTGACATATGTATAAATGAACTTTAATTAATGACTCAACAT
Organism: Tanacetum coccineum; assembly: GCA_026074375.1. Taxonomy (NCBI): domain Eukaryota; kingdom Viridiplantae; phylum Streptophyta; class Magnoliopsida; order Asterales; family Asteraceae; genus Tanacetum; species Tanacetum coccineum. The sequence goes on from BQNB010102062.1 coordinate 8,167, forward strand.
AATTATGTCTTATTATAAGTAAATAAAAAAAGTGTAGGCAAAGAGTTGTTATACGTGAACGTCTGGTTACCTATCACAGAATTTGAGCCTTTCATTGTAAACCACGTTTGTTGTTTACTTTGTGAGCTTGTCATCTTTCCGTCTTTTTTTGCTATTAACGTGATACATAACAATGTATAGATGACCCCATGTGTGAGAACTGGGCTTGGCTAGTACAATCACTTGCCCAAGAGATTGTCTTTGACTTTTGTTGATCGTCATAGCAATGGAGGGTGTTTGAGACAACTTATTTAACTTCTTATCTGAATATTATGAGCGAAAATAACCATGTCTGAATAATAACTTTAAACTACTTATTTAATACTATGCAATAAGCAACCCAAAACATTCGTACATAAATTTTATTTCATTATTAGACTTGATTAATACAATGTCAAAACTTATTTATTTCATTAAAAGCTTATACATCAAACTTTGCTATCTATTTCATAAATTGCTACATGTTCTTCATCTTTATATTATTTTCGTTCTATAATGAAAATCTATACAATATTAAAAACACAAGAGACATTTGCAAATACAAAATAAATCATAGGGTCAAATTAGATATAATTGTTGTAAATGTAAAGAACAAAAACACAAGAATAAGAGAAGGATTAGGAGAAAGGAGAATTCTAATTCAGTTATATCAATCCAAAAGGTTACAAGTATCAAGTATTTATAGGGAAGATAAATACATGTAAACCCTAACGGGCCGGTTGAGATAATGGTGGGATACCTGCCTCAATTATTTGTGATCGTGATGGAAGATTTACTTCAAATTTCTGGAGATCATTTCAGAAAGCTTTGGGTACAGATATTAGTATGAGCACTGCGTATCATCCAGAAACTGATGGCCAGAGTGAGAGAACCATTCAAACTCTCGAGGACATGCTACGTGCTTGCGTGATCGATTTTGGCAAAGGCTGGGTTAAACATTTGCCATTGGCCGAGTTTTCATACAACAACAGTTATCACGCTAGCATAAAGGCCGCCCCTTATGAGGCACTGTATGGTCGAAAATGTCGATCACCGGTGTGCTGGGCCGAGGTTGGGGAAGCCCAACTGACTGCCGGAATTGATCCAGAAACAACGGAAAAGAACAGTCCTGATCAAGCAGAGGATGCAAGTTTTGCCAGATCGACAAAAGAGCTACGCCGATCGGAAACGAAAGCCGATGGAGTTCGAGGTTGGGGACAGAGTTATGCTCAAGGTCTCGCCTTGGAAAGGGGTCATACGGTTCGGTAAGCGGGGCAAGCTGAACCCGAGATATGTCGGACCTTTCAAGGTGTTAGCAAAAGTTGGGAAAGTTGCCTACAGGCTGGAACTTCCTCAAGAGTTGAGCAGAGTTTACCATACTTTCCATGTGTCTAATCTGAAGAAATGTTACGCTGACGAACCATTAGTCATGCCGTTAGAAGGAATTCATGTTGACGATAAGCTCTAGTTTGTGGAAGAGCCCGTTGAAATCATGGAACGGGAGATCAAACAATTGAAGCGAAGCCGGATACCATTGGTTAAGGTTCGCTGGAACTCTAGGCGGGGCCCTGAGTTTACCTGGGAACGTGAAGATTCGTTCAAACAAAAATACCCACAACTCTTCACAAACCGGGCTTCGTCATCCACTACAAGGTCTTAAGCTTTGAGGACAAAGCTCTTTTAACGGGTGGAGACTTAATATTACTCAATTATCAGGTCAATTATTATACTCCCTATATTAGTCACTATTTATTTATTAGTCCGATACGCTTTACTATTAATTTTACTTTGAGCTAAATCGCGTAAGAGACTATAAATAACCATTTAATGTAAACGGTCATCAAATAAATTAAGGTTTACATCAACTGAGTAGTAAATAATTATTAAGAAGATAATTATGTACTTTGCGTATTTTATTTTTATTGGTCACGTAAAAGGGTTACGTTTCGCAATAAAATACATTTGGACACACCCCGGAAATACTTAGACTTACCTAGACTCAAACCAATACCCACTTTTAAACCCTAAACACAAAGATTAATCAATTATTGTGTTAAAAACCCATGTTGGCCGATTATGGGCAAATGAGACCCCAAAACCAATTGTCACATGTGCTAAATCAACTAGAAATCTTCCTAAGTACATGTACATTTTAAGGTAATTAAAACTTGTACTAGTATAACCTTAACAAGATCTCAAGCCTTGTCTCTCTTGGATTTTACACGTCACATACATATATACATACCTAGAAATCTCCTAATGATCCTAAAGTACATGTACATTCACCTTGTTAATCAAGGTTATATTTTTTTTGTTTTTTGTTGTGAGTGGTTGTGGGTTTTTTTTTTTGGGGGTTTTCTTAGTGTCTCCCACTAAGCTATTACACATTGGTTAATGACTCTTGGTGCTCTCTTTTTCCCTTGGATACCCGGTTACATACTAAGCACATACACAAACCATAAGATTTCTAAATCTTAAGTGATCTTGTACAAATATTGAGTAATTAAAGCATGTACTTAGTTGTTTTAACAAAACAATGTGTTGCTAACTAGAAACCACAAAACCATCAAGGATAGGATCGATTTGGTTAGTTTTAGGACTAGGTTTGTGAAACTAGGAGAGTTAACTAGCTCATTGCCTATAAATACACACCCACACTTAACACTTAACACTCTTACAACTCACACTCACTTAAACCATAAAAACATATACTCTCTTCTCTTGTTCGGGTCACAAACCGCACCCAAGCACACCCACACATCTTGTTTCGAGTCAACATATATTCACTAGGGTTTACATACGCGACCTCAAGGGTTTACACGAGCTAGGGTTTGAGTATACATTAAGCTTTGAAGCTTGGGTTAGTATTTTGGGTCGTGTCTCACACGTAAGTAGCTTCTTTTTGCACACACGCTCGAGAACAAGCTCTAGGACCACTTGTAAGTCGTGTTCGAACCTATAGCAATTGTACTATACATGTTTTTCCTTGTTATCTAGATTATATGTCGCGTATGGATATATATGATGCACTAGAGTAATTTCACGCATGTTAAATAAGAAACGTGCTAGTTATACGCAATACCATTACGTATAACGACTTGTGTGGTGAAAGTGTGCAAGGAAACGCATAATCTATGAGATTATTAACAAGCAAAGGCTTTAAACCATTTGTTTATATAAAAACTTGGGCCTCGAGGTATACGTATACCTTATATACGAACTTTTAATAAATCGATACGTAAACTTTCATGGTAAACAAGCTACGATGGCTTGGGATTGCATATGCAACCTTGACATACGAATGCATGTAATGCACGACGTATACATGTGATGAATACACGACTTAGGACACTAGACCACATTGTTCATAACACATAAATTACTAGGGAAAACAATGGGCCTTGTATGACCCACATAAGCTTACGGCTTGGGCCCAACCAGCCCAACAGCCCACGGGCGAGATCCATAGCTTATTTTTAAGCTCATGCAAGCTTATTGACTTAACTAAGATAACTTATTGAACTCATATATAACAAACATGCATAAGATTAAAACTCTATTGGGCCTTGCGAGTCCAATAGCCACAGACGAACCCTAACAGGCCCAACAAGCCTCATGAAATAAGCCTACGACTTATGAATAAGCTCTACGAGCTTATTTAAGGACTAGGGGTGCTTATTTGATTCACTTGAAATCCTAAAATACCTATAAGGAGCTAGCCGAGCCCTTAATGGACCCATTAGCCCATTAGCAAGCCCAACGCGATCCAATAAGCTCACGATAAGCTTTATCAGCTTATTGGTGAATTTGTAAGGTTTTAATGAACTTATTGGACCTAACTAACACTAATGGACCTTTAGTGAATAAGCCGAAAAGCCTAGAAGACTTAACGGGCTCATATTGGACCCTAAGGCCCAATATCGAAGCTTATTGCTTATTTGATAAGTTGAACCAAAAACAGACCCAATGATGCTTATTAAGGGCTATAAAATAAATTGGTCCATGACATTTAAACCTTAATGGACTTTTTGAGTTATTGGGCTCACGAGCCCAATAAGCTCGAATAAGCTCCAATAAGCTCCTCCAAGCTTATTTCCAACTTAACTGACTTAAGTAAGTTAAGTAAAGGCTTTTGTGCTTTTTAAAACTTAATCGGATCTTTAATACACTTATCGGACCTTAACAGGCCCAATAAGGCCCATTAAGCCAAAAATAAGCTCGTCTGTGCTTATTTATAAGCCGAGACAGTTTATATGGCTTAAAGGAGCTAAAAGAAATGTAATGCCACTTGTTAGAACTATTATTGGAAAGTTGGAAGACTAAATGTGTAAACTTTGAAACTTAATGGTTTAAAAATATAAATATGTAATAATTTTATTAAACTTAGGGGCCGTTTTGTAATTATGGAAAAACCTAAGGGGATTTTATAAACAAATGTGATTTTTTAAACATTAGCGAACCGGACGAATTATATTCGGACGATATACAAGTAAACCTACGATTTAATAAATATAGATAATTATTAACGGTTATACATATACTGGAGCGTATGAAGTTGAATACATTCCCAAGAGCCATCAAGTAATTTCAAAAACGTAAAATATGTGCACCACCACACAAGTGATAACAGTATATATAAACTAACAAATTATTGTAGTTTATACCTTGAGTCTTTAGCCTAAACTTGTAGACAGACGTGTCGTTATTTATTACATTAGAAATTGAACGTGTGATTTCATACTTGGATATATATTATCATTTCCAGAGGACTATTTACTAAAGAGAGTTCATAGCCCCATATTTTACAATTATTTAAATGATTTACATCTTTGGGGTGAGAACATGCTTTGTTTTACAAATTGGACGCAAGTGTACATTTTATACTATGATTACGTGTTTTCCTTAGTAGCGATAACTCACTGAGCCCATTATCATGAACTGTCAATTACTGGATTGTGAGCGTGAATGTTATAAATAGATCTATTTGGGATTGACATCCCCGTTTGGGTGAGTAGCGCTCACTGTGCCGGGTTGCCAGACAACAAACGTATACCATGTCGGATTGGGATGTTACGGGTTTAAACATCATTCACGGGCATTTATTGGCAATTTATTGCATTCATACATGTCGAGCTTCAGTGTCATGAGCTTAGAAAAACATAGTTACTTTTTATGATGTTTGCATTTGTTGCTTAATCATACATTTAAAAATCTTGCGGTCCTGCTATTGATTTACATAAACCTATGAATTCACCAATTTTATGTTGACGTTTTAAGCATGCTTTCTCAGGTCAATAAGGAATGAGGTGCAGTGATACATTGGAAGTCAATAATTGAAGAGTCATATCAAAGATTTGGGGTCTTATTATATTTTGAGGACAATTGTTATAAACCGAAATCTTTATTTATACTGTTGAACAAATTGAAGCCATAAGCTTATGTAACAGACAAGTATTTTGTTAATCCAATGTATCTTTTTCAAACGACACCTTTAGTGGTCGTTCTCATATCTTGTGCTATTGATCTATGAAGTAACGCCCTCGGATATACATTATATTCCGCTGCTACAAAGATTTGGGGGTGTTACAGATTGGTATCTAGAGCCAAGGTTATAGAGAACCATGTCAAAAGTTTTTGTCTGGACTATAACCATTTTCAAATACTATTTTTACAAATGGGATTTGCACGGGATATACATACATTACTTGTTTGCATCTAGGATATAAGCTACATGATACAAACCATTGTTTTAGCATTAGTAATTACTAAGTGCTTACATGATTGACATACGTATATATAAATTATATTACGTATAGTACTATAAGAGTCTTATAGATATAACATAGATACCACTCTTATAATTAAAACTTATAGTCATATCATACCGATCTCTCTTATAAGTAATACTTATATAAGCTATTTTTGCTTTTTGCAGTAGTCATGTATTCTGCATCATCTGCGGTTACCTACACTTCCGTCTACACCGACTCTGAGCCTGGTAAAGCCTTCTGGGGAGCCGATGATGAGGAGGTACCTGAGGGAGGCATTCCACGGGTCATCGTATTAGGATACGACGGACTCCCTATACAGCCAGTAGCCCCACCGTCACCTGACTACATACCAGGCCTAGAGGATCCACGGACACCGCCAATTCTTCAGGACGAGGATGAGCGTGAGCCTATGTTCATACAGGCACATGATCCTGACTACGTGCCAGAGCCTATATACCCTGAGTATATACCTTTGGAGGATGAGCATGAGTTCCACCAGATGAGAAGACCATACCTCCGATGATTTACCTACTGTGAGTCACCCGATACTGTACTGAGTCGGATCCCGAGGAAGATCCAGAGGAGTACGTGGATGATGAGATAGAGGATGGTCCAGTTGACTATCCTATGGATGGGGGAGATGATGATAACGGCGATTCATCTAGGGATGACGCCAATGATGAGGATGAGGATGAGGACGAAGAGGACGAGGATGAGGAGGAGGAGGAGCACTTAGCTCCGACCGACTCTGATGTTGTTGTACCTACTGATGAGCTTGTTTCCCCACCTGAGGGAACAGAGCTTGTTATACCACCACCCTCCACTGACATTACTATTGGGGCTAGGATTTCCGTCCGGCCTCAGACTTCCATATCCCTTCCACCAGAGGCAAAGGTCGAGAGACTTCTGGCCATGACTACTCCATCACCATCACCACCTATCTCACTATCACCACCCTCTGCAGAAGAGCGTCTTGTTAGGTGCATGGCTTCACCTGCCACATTCTCGCCACACACCTGTGCCATCACCATTTACTATCCATTCATCATGGTGTGTCTAACCCAAATCCAGACACTCAGGATAGCATCCACTCAGGCCCTTATTGATGTAGTTACTGTCGCATTAACATCACCTCCACTACCACCACTACCACCATCTCTATACATACCACCACCTGTTGACTATAGGGATGATATTCCTGAGTTCGAGCAGCTACCTCATAAGAAGTTATGTTTGTCCACTCTAGGCTCCAAATACGAGATCAGGGAGAGTTCTACTGCTAGACCTACCAGAGGTCAGGAAGATCATGGTTGTCAGCGTAGTAGATGCTAAAGAGAGGCGACAGGGGATTAGAGATGTTGGGTACGGCATTAGGGATACTTGGGTAGATCCGGCAGAGGCAGTTCCTGAGATAGCACCTATGACCGTGGAAGAGGTCAATACTAGGTCCACAAGAGCTTCTGAGGCTCCATGAGCAAGATTACACAGGTACATGGTATGCCTTACTAGAGGAGCTCAGGATTAGTAGATCTCATAAATCACAGGAGTCGATATGACTCGCAGCGGTCGACTTACTTATCAGGATAGGATGACACTCTAGGAGACAGTATGGATGGTGAAGGAGGAGCCTATGCTTCCCGAGAGGCTTGGCTCACTCGATAGATTGATCAGCGACCCAATCAGAGCTTCAGACCCACCGTAGATCAATTGTATGCACACGAACCCATCTACAAGGCACATCAGACACAAGCCTACAGTTGCAGGAACTCTCATTCAGACACAACATCAAGGTACTTGAGACTCGCTTTAGATGTAGAAAAGGCTATATTCATCAGAAATAACCATGGTCACACAACAACAACCTTTAAGAGGCAAATGTCATGCTAGGACTACCATATGGGGACAGGCACAAAGAAAGTTCGTATGGGGGATTCTTTGCCTAAGTGCACCCAAGTGCCATTTCATCACAATGGCCCGTGGCCAACCCAGAAGTTGCCACAAGTGGCATACAAGGTAGGCATTCCCTGCTGATTGCAGGAGTACTGACAACACAAACATTGCTAATACTCAGAAGGGAAATGGGGCAGGTCCCAAGGGGAATTGTTGTTTTGAGTGTGGAGCACTAGGGCATTTCAAGAGAGATTGCCCTAAGTTGAAGAATAAGATGGAGGGAATGGGAAGCACAAGGCTGGGTTTAATGCATTGGGAATGCAAGAAGAGAGGCCAAGCATCGGAAACCCGGATTCCAATGTTGTTACGGGTACGTTCCTCTTAAACAACCACCATGCATCTATCTTATTCGACACTGGTGCCGATAGAAGTTTTATATCTACTGCATTTAAGTTTCCTTGATTGACATCGTCCCAACTCCATTAGATAATAGTTATCGGATGTCGAATTAGCTGATGGGAAAAATAGTCGGATAGACCCTATTATACGGAGGTTGCACTTTAAATTTCTTAGAACCACGCCGTTCCACATAGATCTAATAGCCCGTAGAACTGGTATTTTGACGTATTATCGGTAAGGACTTGTTAAGATGATGGTCCACGCCGTGATCGTAGTCGATGAAAACTTGTTCAAGTACCATATGGGAATGATACTTGACTTTTGTGGCAACGAAGTAGCAAAGAATAGAATCTCGTTTGGCAAGTTATCTCATCTTCAAAAGCTCAAGAGTACATGGCAAAAGGTGATACCAGTCTTTATGGCGCAGATATCCCCGAAGAAAGAAGGAGACAAGGTCAGAAGGAAAACAAATTAGGACGTCCCAATCGTCCGAGACTTTTCCTGAAGTGTTTCCTCGAGGACTTCCAGGCTTCCTCCGGCTGCGCACAAGTGAATTTCCATATCGATCATGATTCCAGAGTCGCACCCATAGCTCGAGCACCGAATCATTAGGCTCCATTCGAATGAAGATATCGGATTAACTACAAGAGCTTCTGACAAATGATCAAATACCCTAGTTCCTCACCTTGGGGAGCCCCGGTCCTGTTTGTTAAAAAGAAGGATGGTCATTCAGATGTCATCAACTACCGTGAGTTAAATAACTAACAGTGAAGAATCGATTCCACTCCCAAGAGAAGGTTCGGACAAATTATTTGATCAACTCTAAGATCCAGTATATAGCGAAGATAGAACTGAGAATCAGGGATATCACCTAGCTAGGTTACAGAACAAGACATTCCAAAGACGCATTCCTAAATAAAACCTTCCGAACAGTCGGTAGGGTCATTACGAGTTCCAGGTTATGCCATTCGGACTGACAAACGCACCTGCGGTATTCATGGACCTCATGAACCGAGTATGCAAGCCTTACTTGGATAAGTTCGTAATTGTCTTCATCGATGACATACTTATTTATTCAAATGATGAGAAAGAGAATGAAGAACATCTCAAGGCCATTTTAGAATTGCTTAAGAAAGAGAAGTTGTATGCTAAGTTTTCAAAATGTGAATTTTGGATTCCGAAGGTACAATTTCTCGGACATGTCATTGATAGCAGAGGCATACATGTGGATCCAGCTAAGATAGAAACTATCAAATATTGGGCATCTCCTAAGACACCAACGGAGATCCGCCAATTTTTAGGTCTTGCTGGTTACTATCGAAGGTTCATCGAAGGATTTTCGAAGATTGCTAAATCAATGACGAAACTTACTCAGAAGGGAATCAAGTTTGACTGGGGTGAAAAGGAAGAGAACGCATTTCAGTTGATAAAGCAGAAGTTGTGCAGTGCGCCAATTCTGGCTTTACCTGAAGGAAGCGAAGACTTTGTGGTCTATTGTGATGCTTCACACAAGGGCTTAGGCGTTGTGTTGATGCAGAGAGAGAAGGTGATTGCCTATGCTTCTCGACAGTTAAAAGTTCATGAGAAGAACTACACCACTCATGATTTAGAACTTGGATCGGTGATATTTGCTCTAAAGATATGGAGACACTATCTATATGGAACCAGATGCACCGTGTTCACCGACCATAAAAGCTTACAACACATTCTCGATCAAAAGGAGCTTAACATGAGGCAACGTCGTTGGCTTGAATTGCTAAGCGACTACGATTGTGACATTCGTTATCATCCAGGGAAGGCAAACGTAGTGGCTGATGCATTGAGCCGTAAGGAACGGATTGAGCCATTGCGGGTTCGAGCCTTGGTTATGACTATTGGCTTGAATCTTCCAAAACGAATTTTAAAAGCTCAGATCGAAGCCCAGAAACCAGAGAATCTTATGAATGAAGATGTAGGCGGTATGATCAGAAAGGATATACCCATGGAAAGGTTGGAACCACGTGCCGACGGGACTTTATGTTTACACGGAAGGAGTTGGTTACCTTGCTATGGAGATTTAAGATCCGTGATTATGCACAAATTTCACAAGTCAAAATACTCTATCCATCCCGGTTCTGAAAAGATGTACCAAGATGTGAAGAAACTATATTGGTGGCCAAACATGAAGGCTCATATCGCCGCTTATGTTAGCAAGTGCTTGACGTGCACAAGGGTCAAGGCCGAACACCAAAGGCCATCAGGACTGTTAGTACAACCAGCAATACCCGAGTGGAAATGGGATAATATCACGATGGATTTTATCACCAAGCTTCCTAAGTCGTCACAAGGTTTTGACACCATCTGGGTGATTGTAGATCGACTTACAAAATCTGCCCACTTCTTGCCAATAAGGGAGAATGATCCATTAGACAAATTGGCAAGGTTGTACTTGAACAGGATAGTAGCAAGACACGGGATACCTGCTTCGATTATCTGTGATCGTGACGGGAGATTCTCATCTAATTTTTGGAAATCATTTCAGAAAGCTTTGGGTACAGACATAAGTATGAGCACTGCATATCATCCAGAAACCAACGGCCAGAGCGAGAGAACTATCCAAACTCTTGAGGACATGCTACGTGCTTGCGTGATCGATTTTGGCAAGGGATGGGTTAGACATTTGCCACTAGCCGAGTTTTCATATAACAACAGTTATCACGCTAGCATAAAGGCCGCACCTTATGAGGCACTGTATGGTCAAAAATGTAGATCACCGGTGTGCTGGGCCAAAGTTGGAGAAGCTCAACTGACTGGTCTGGAATTGATCTAAGAAACAACAGAAATGATCGTCATGATCAAGCAAAGGATGCAAGCTGCTCAGGATCGATAAAAGAGCTACGCTGATCGAAAACGAAAGCCGATGGAGTTTGAAGTTGGGGATAGGGTTATGCTCAAGGTCTCACCATGGAAAGGGGTTGTACGATTCGGTAAGCGGGGCAAGCTGAATCCAAGATACGTCGGACCTTTCTAGGTTTTAGCCAAAGTTGGGAAAGTTGCCTACAAGCTGGCACCTCCCCAAGAGTTGAGCAGAGTTCATCACACGTTCCAGGTGTCCAACCTGAAGAAATGTTACGCCGATGAACCATTAGTCATGCCGCTAGAAGGAATTCACGTTGACGATAAGCTCTAGTTTGTGGAAGAGCCCGTTGAAATCATGGAACGGGAGATCAAACGATTAAAGCGAAGCCGGATACCATTGGTTAAGGTTCGCTGGAACTCTAGGAGAGGTCCTGAGTTCACCTGGGAACGTGAAGATTCGTTCAAACAGAAATACCCACAGCTTTTCGCAAACCGGGCTTCGTCATCCACTACAAGGTCTTAAGCTTTGAGGACAAAGCTCTTTTAACGGGTGGAGACTGTAACATTTCTCAATTTCAGGTCATTTTACGACTCCAATTATTCTTCACTATTTATTTTAGTCCAATACGCGTTTACTTTTAATTTAACTTTTAAGCTAAATCGCGTAGACTAGAAATAATCATTTAACGTAAACGGTCACCAAATAAATTAAGGTTTACGTCAAGCAAGTGTTATATAATTATTAAGAAGATAATTATTGACTTTGCGCGTTTTATTTTTATTGGGCACGTAAAAGGCTTACGTTTCACAATAAAATACGTTTAGACACACTCCGGAAATACCTAGACTTACCTAGACTCAAACCAATAACCACTTTTAAACCTTAAACACAAAAATTATTAAATTCTTGTGTTAATAAGCCACCTTGGCCGAAAATGGGTAAGCAAAACCCATACACCATTCGTCCCACATACATACTAGAAAATCCTTTTAATATTCCCTAAGTACATGTACAATCCTAGGTTAATTAAAGAATGTACTTTATGTCCCTAATTAGCTTATTACACAAAGGATATTAACCACATTTGATCCCTTTGTGCCCTCTTGATACCCGCGGCAACAAATAAGCACACACAAACCATAAGATTTTCATAATCCTAGAAAATCTTGTACAATTATCTTGTAATTAAGGATTTGTACTAGGTGGTTTAATAAGAAAACCATTTGAGCTAACTAGAAACCTCAAAACCACCACATAAGGGCACGGTTTGGATTTGGTTAGGGACTAAGTGAGCTAACTAGTTCTCAAGCCTATATATACCCACTCACATTGACCTTAAACATTTCTTACAACTCCTAAACACTCTCTCAAACAAAAACCATCCTTATTTCTCCCTTGATTTCGAATTTATCATAGCCGAACCCAAACACTTCGTCCCATTTCACTTCTAAGGATACAAGGAATACTAGGTTTTCATACAAGGTCATAAGAAGATACACGAGCCAAGACGTGGGTATTTGATAAGCTTTAGAGCTTTGGGTTTGTTATTCGACCGTGTATACATTGTGGGTTGTCTTCCTAACTCGAACCAAGACACTAGGACTATTGTAAGTCGCGTACTAAGCTATACACATGCGTATCATGTTTGTTTCTTTGATTTCTATCCATTTGGTCACGTTAGTTTGTAGATAACAAACTAACGTGAGCTTGTGCATGCTAAATGCAAAGCATGCATGTTATACGCATATACATATGTATATTATCACTTGTGGGGTGCTAAGAAATGTAAAACGTGACTTAAAAATGAGCTAAGGCATTAAATGTTTTCGTTAAATTACAAGAAAGGGAGACCTATGTGAACACTAACTTGTTTGTACGAAATACACGAAAACAACACGTAAACTTTTCATGAAATCATAATGGCTAAGCTTGGGAAAGAGTATACTAACTTATTAAACGATTGCATGTGATAAAACGCGATTAAGTAATACTAAGCGAGCTTGTTTTGGTGCTAGTTGTCCTAACGAGCCCTTAACTTCATTAACGGGCCACTAATGGGCCTTGTTGGGCCAAACAGTCCACTAACGGACGTTAATGGGCCCAACAGTCCGTTAGTTGGGGACCCATAGCTTATAGAGAGGTTAAAGATCTTATTAAACTCGTTGGTTAGTAAGACACGCATGAGAAACCTTAACGGGTCACTAATGGAGTCCTTAAACCCAAACTGACCCAACAGGCCATACCGTGAGGTCTACAGCTTTTTAAATAAGCTATTTGAGCTTATTAAGAAGCCTAATATGCTTATTGGACTTGTATGGACCCTAATGTACCTTAGAAACCTAACCGGACCCTTAATGGGCTTGGCAGCCCATTATCGCGGCTAAACACGAGTCCATAAGCCACGAATAAGCTTGGACAACTTATTTGTGAGCTTGTGCAGCTTATAAGACTTATTATAAACTTAGAAAGCTAATGGACCTAAATGGATCAAGCCTAAAGGCTTAAAATGCTATTCGGGTTCTTAATAGGCCCAAAAGCCCATTACCGAGAGCTTTTAGCTTATTGAATAAGCCATAAAGTGAAAATAGCTTAATCAGGCCCATAAGTGCTTAATAAGACTAGAAAGATAAGTTGAACATGTTATCAAACCCTAATGGACCCTTTGAAAACCTTTCAGGTTAAAGTTGTTGGGGCTAACGAGCCAAATAAGCTCAAATAAGCTCACCCGAGCTTATTTTTCAGCTTAACAGGTTCATTAAGCTTAAATGAGCTTAATAAGGGCTTAGGTACTTTTAAAATCTTAACTGGGCCCTAAATTTGTTTAATGGACCTTAACGGGCCCAATAAGCTAAAATAAGCTCACCCGAGCTTATTTATAAGCTGCCGCAGCTTATGTGGCTTCTTTCCTTATTGGAGCTTAATAAATCTTGTTACCACTTGTTAGAACTTAAAATACGATTTTTGCAAAGATAAGGGACTAAAAGTGTAAATTACAAACTAGAGGGGTCAAAACTGTCAAAAACCGTTTCCTATAATTCCAAGGGCTGTTTTGACAACTCTGGAAACTTAAAGGACTGTTTGAGGACATAAGCACTAAAGGTATAATTATTGGGAAGTTGGAGGACTAAATGTATAAACTTTGAAACTTAATGGTTTAAAAATATAAATAGTATATATTTATTAAAATTAGGTCGGCCGTTTTGTATTTATGGTCAAAACCTAAGGGGATTTTATAACAAAGGTGTATTTTATAAACATTAGAGAACCGGACGAATTATATTCGGACGATATACAAGTAAACCTACGATTTAATAAATATAGATAATTATTAACGGTTATACATATACTGGAGCGTATGAAGTCGAATACATTCCCAAGAGCCATCAAGTAATTTCAAAAACGTAAAATATGTGAACCAACAACTCAAATTTAACAGTATATATAAATTACAAATTTTTGTAGTTTTTATACCTTGAGTCTTTAGCCTTAACTTGTGGACTAAGGGACTGGCGTATTTACTTAGGTTATCTGACGGTGTGATTTATACTTGGATATATATTTTCATTTCCAGAGGTTATTTTACTGAGGTGAGGTCATAGCCCCATGTTTACAAAATATTTAAATGATTTACATCTTTTAGGGTGTGAACATGCTTTGTTTACAAATGGTCGACAGTGTACTTTTTATACTATGATTTCCGTGTTTGCCTAGTGCGATAACCCACTGAGCCCATTATCATGAACTGTCAATTACTGGATTGTGAGCGCGAATGTTATAAATAGATCCATTTGGGATTGACATCCTCGTTTGGGTAAGTAGCGCTCACTGTGCCGGGTTGCCGGACAACAAACGTATACCATTCGATTGGGATGTACGGGGTTAGAACATCATTCACGGGCATTTATTGGCAATTTATTGCATTCATACATGTCGAGCTTCAGTGTCATGAGCTTAGGAAAACGTAGTTACTTTTTATGATGTTTGCATTTGTTGCTTAATCATACATTTGAAAATCTTGCTTTATTAATGTAATGTTTTAAAAAAAAATTGGTTCGGTGTCCTTTGCGGTCACCACTACGTGTATTTAGTCACTGTGTGGTATAAAAGAAAGAAAGCTGAGTTGACGCTGACGTGACGGTGTCATCTACGATCACCACTACATTCAGTCTAAGTCTAAGAGGATAGCAATAACATGACTCATTATTTAATCATCTTCCATATTTGTGTTGAACAACTTTATCATTTTCGACGTTTTGTTTGTATATGGTTCTACTTTTCCTTTAACTTTACACTTTTGTTTGGTTTCTAGCTACTCGGATATCCCGTGACTTTCAAGGACATATAAATTACGTACTTCTTCAATAAGTTAGCAGATGGATATCATGAGGAAAAAACAAATTACTGCCTCCGTCCCATATTAAGTGTTCAGTTTGACTTTTTCAAGTCTTTTTTTTATCTTTGACCTTAATTATTTCTTTTTATGTTATATGATACTTGATACAAAATATATGAATTGATAGAGTTTTGAATGTATTTTTCATTGGTATAATTTTCATTAAGTATTATATAACACAAATACAAATATTTACAGTCAAAGTTGATGAAAAAAGACCTCAAAGATTACATTGTGGACACTTAATATGAGACGGAGGAAGTAATTAATTACACGGTTGTTCTGTAAGGTGCAACACAGTTTTTTATCGGTTTTTGTTCCGTATTTTTTTGTCAGTTTAATGCTTTTGACTTATTAAACTTTATAATTTTTATTCCGCACTTTTCATTTCATAGTTTAATAACTTAAACAAAATTATAAAAATAAAATAAAAATTAGAGAAAAAACAAAAATTTTAAAGGTGGTACAAATGGTTTTTTAAGGATAAGAAAATCTTTATAACCTACCATTAAAAAAAACACTACACTCTTATTAAATACGGAGTAAATATAAGATCCATCTGCCCATCTTCAATCCAAAACATCCTCTTTCTTTAACCCCAATTTTCGCCACAAACTAAACACCCATGATTTTTTAGGTGGTTTCCGGTTGAATTAAGGCTTTGTGTTTGTTTATAAAGTATGCTCTAGTTTTTAGCTCATTCAATTGTTTAGTTAGCCTTTGAGAAGTCGAGTGTAAGAATAACAACATGTGTGCATCCACATATCATGTTGTTGTACATTTGTTGCTTCTTTATGGAACCCATCTATTATGGAACCATCTAAACACCTCACCATTGACCACGATTCCCTTGTTTA
>BQNB010102063.1:0-14591 GCA_026074375.1 Tanacetum coccineum
AGTCGGTTTTGAATATTGTTTAAAATAATGACTATACCCAGTGTTGCATGATACTCCCTGAATTAGGCATAGTTGATCAAGTTATGTCTAATTTAGGTCTAATGATGCAACCACTCAGACTAGTCGACTCGTTTCATGTTCGGTGTTTTTAGAAAAAGAAAAATTATTTTGGTTATAGTTTGGATTTTTATTTTTGAAAACCGGCATTCTCTATAACCTTAGGCTCTGATACTAATATGTCACACCCCACCAAGGCGAAAACGCGAGGTGTAACATATTAATAAACATCACACAAGATGATAGATAAAACACCATACATGAATTAAGATAAAAGAAAATTATCCGAATTACAACATTTCTAAGTACAAGTTTAAAAAGTACAAAAGTCAACATAGTTGTTTTTCTTCCAAACATAGATCACCCAAAAGACAATAAATTGAAAGAAAGTAGACATCTTGAACATGTCCAAATGCAAATGCACTAAGTTTCCACTTTAAGAATGTCACCTGAAAAGCAAGATAAAAATGGTCAACTATTAAAATAGTTGGTGAGCTCACAGGATTATGTACACAAAATATAGTTTTAGAAAAGTGTAGATGTCCCAAATTGACACATGCACATAGTGCCTTGCTACGATCTCGTTGATGTACAGTCTTGCTAACCTTTCTGTCTTCTAATCTTCACGGACATCTAAGAAATGCGCAGATTTGGTCAGTCGATCGACTATGACCCAAATCGCGTCATGTCCGCTACTAGTTCTCGGTAATCTAGTTATGAAATACATAGTGATCTTCTCCCACTTCCCCTCGGGAATCTTTGGTTGTTGAAGCAATCCTGAGGGTTTCTGGTGTTCTGCTTTGACTTTAGAGCAAGTCAAACACTTACTAATATACATAGCAATATCCTTTTTCATACGGGGCCACCAATATAAGTCTCGTAGATCATAGTACATCTTGTCTGATCCAGGATGTACAAAATACTTT
Organism: Tanacetum coccineum; assembly: GCA_026074375.1. NCBI lineage: Eukaryota > Viridiplantae > Streptophyta > Magnoliopsida > Asterales > Asteraceae > Tanacetum > Tanacetum coccineum. The sequence goes on from BQNB010102063.1 coordinate 984, forward strand.
ATATTATGGGCTTCATTCATTATCAAAGTTCTTAAATTGCCATAAACTGACACCCAAATTTGTTCAACAAAATACAATCCACCGTCTTCTTTCTTTTCAAACTGCTTCTCCAGTCCTCGTAACATCTCTATTGGAGAATTGACATCCTTAGAAGCTTCACTTTGTGCTTCTAGTATCACAACCTTAATGTTAGAGTGGATTGGCATGCTCAAAGCTCTAACTTGTCTCGGTTTCATCCATTCCTTCTTACTCAAAGCATCAGCTACTGTGTTCGCTTTACTTGGGTGGTAGCGAATCTCCCAGTCATAATCGTTGAAAAGTTCAATCCATTGTCTCGGACGCATATTTAATTCTTTTTGATAAAAAATGTGCTGAAGGCTTTTATGATCAGTGTATATAACACTCTTTGTTCGGTACAAGTAGTGTCTTCAGATTTTGAGAGAAAATACTACTGCGCCTAACTCTAAATCATGAATGGTGTAGTTCTTCTTATGGATTTTGAGTTGTCTGGATGCATATGCGATCACTTTGTTTCTCTGCATCAACACACAACCAAAACCTTGGTTCGATGCATCATAATAAACTACTAAATCATCTGGTCTATCTGGAAGTGTCAGAATCGGGGCATCACACAACATATCCTTCAGCGTCTGAAAAGCATTTTCTTGTCCATTACCCACTCAAACTTCTTGTCTTTTTGAGTCAACCGGGTGAGGGGTTTTGAAATTTCAAGAAGTTTACGATAAGTCGCCTATAATATCCTGCCAGTCCTAGAAATGAATGGATATCTGTTGGGGTCTTTGGGGGCTTCTAGTTCTTTACTGCTTCAATTTTGCTAGGATCCACATGAATACCTTCACTGTTCACTACATGTTCGAGAAAACGAACCTCTTGTAGCCAAAATTCGCATTTCAAGAATTTCCCAAACAATTTCTCCTTTTCAAGCAACTCCAATATAAATTTCAGATGAACTTCATGCTCCTCTTTGGACTTTGAATAATTAAGATGTCATCAATAAAGACAATGAAAAACTTGTCAAGATGCGGCCTACATACACGGTTCATAAGGTCCATGAATACCGTGGGAGCATTAGTCAGACCGAAGGGCATGACCGTGAACTCAAAATGTCCGTACCTCATCCTGATTGTAGTTTTGGGAATATCTTCTTCGTGTACTCTCAACTGATGGTAGCCAGATCAAAGGTCTATTTTTGAAAAATATCATGACCCTTGCAACTGATCGAATAAGTCATCGATCCTGGGAAGAGGGTAGCGGTTCTTGATATTTACCTTGTTCAGCTCTTGATAGTCTATGCACATACAGAACGAACCATCCTTATTTTTAACAAACAACACTGGGGCTCTCGAAGGCGAAGAACCCTTTCTTTTCTTGCTTGCTTATTTTCAAACCAATCAACACCTAAACCAACAACACTTTTGCTTCTAAATCTTCAAAATACCTTAACCCAATTGTTTTTATAAAACCTTAACCAAAACGTGAAGAAAATAACCAAGAAAAGTGCCATAAACATCAATTCAAGTCTTTAAATAATAAAAGGACTTCCATGATGATGTTGTAGTGTAGAAAACCTTGATAAAAATTTTGAGTGATGGTGTTGGTGAGGAGGAGGTGTACAGAAGCATTTGGGAGGAGAAGGGAGAATAGAAAATATTCTTAACTATGAGAATTTCATGTATGTGTGATAACTACAAGATTTAGAGATATAGGGTAGTCAAAGTATGGGCATGTGTAGAATATTATGGGCAAAGCATGGGCAAGATTATAAAAAAAAGTGTGTGTGTTGTGTCTATAACCGGCCATGGGGAGGGTTTTTAATAGTTTTATAATTTTTTTTTATATATGTAAGTATGTGTAATTAAATTGTGTATTATGTAAAGTGTAAATGTTAATTAGATAAAATGTATATTGTATAAATGTATAAATGTAAAATGTGTAAGTTAATTAAATTTACTTTTTTACATGTGTAATGATATTAACTTATAATTATTTGAGTGTATTATTGATAATAGTTAACGTTTAAATAAAACCGTTAGTTAATGGTACGCCCGTTACGCGATTTGTAAAATTTGTCAAGTTAACGTAAAAGACGCGAATTATAAAAATAAACAGTTTTCAAATACGAGGGACACTAATGACGTAAAACGTACTTGAGCATATCGTTGGTTGTTTAAAGGACGATTAATTAAAAATGTAGGTCGGAGGCGCGTTCGTAAAATTAACAATCGTTAAACGCTAAAAATAGTGTGACCACATAAAAGTGACTCCACAAATAATCAAAAGAGTAAAATTTCATACATTTGTTATTGGTTACTAACCTCAAAAATTGACGAATGTTACATGTAACGGTTTTAAAAAGTAGTTGTTCAGATAAATTTATTTTGAAACCAAGATTGAGTTTCTATTAAACCGATCTATTCATTCATTGAAACCAAGATTGAGTTTCTTTGAAGCAGACCCATTACAAGGTTATAGAAATCAGGATTGAATTTCTTGGATACCGGTTTATAACAGTTTATTTAACTGTTTGTGTTTGATCTGTCATGATGACAAACATGATTGTGACTAATCATGTTAATGTAGCTGGTGCGCCAGTTACTAATACAGTTGCTAATCATGCTGAAAAACCAAAAAAAATCAATGGGCAGAATTTTAAGAGGTGGCAACATATAATGTTCTTCTATCTCACAAATTTGAACCTTGCGATGTTCTTAAATGAGATTGCACCTCATGTGGAATCTCCTAAGGAAGGTCAACCATCTAATGCACAGGCTGTGAAAGCTGTGAAAACATGGAAACATTCAGACTTCTTGTATAACAACTATGTTCTGAATGGTCTGGTAGACTCTTTGTACAACGTGTACTGCAAGACCACGACTGCCAAAGAATTATGGGAGTCATTAGAACGCAAGTACAAAATGGAGGATGCTGGTACAAATAAGTTCTATAGAAACCTTGTTGAGTTTCTTTAGAAGAGTGGATCTAAACCTTGTTGAGTTTCATTGTAGAAATAGATCATGTGAAACATATCTATTAAGATCTTCTTAATGAAAATTGACAACATCATATTACATATGTGTTTTTTTGTTAAAAACGTTATATAATAGGCGATATTGTTTAATTGTTTAGTCGAAAGACTTCCTTTAAAGTGGTTTTGTATAATGGGTCTTACAAAATATTAGTGTTTTAAACAAAAGTCGATTAAAATCGTTTTTATAAGAAACACTATGTGATTGAGCACGTTGTTAATAGTACCAAATTAGTTTCAAACTAATCATGGGACCTCGTGTTAACAATATATTTAGAATGTCATGAGTGACATTAAAGGATCTTTTCTCGGACTTGTAAAAAGGGAGATCGATACTCGAGTTACGTGTAAGGTAGATGCTTTGAAGCATTCAGAAACCTTATGTGCCATAACTATATGTTATATGTTCTGAATGACATGAAAACTGAGGCCATGAGGGAATCCAACCTTAGATAATGGTGGATTAGCACTTTGGTATCATGTCATGTATATGGTGATAAGAGTTTGATTAACTCTTTCAATGCAGTTAAGAATGGAGAGAACGAATTTGGTCAACTCTCCAACTGCTATTATCAAGGAAAATGGGATGTGATTCACATCTGTAAAAGAGTCTAAGTTAACCAACGCGTTGTATGTGCCTGATATTCCGTAGGAATCTTGTGTCCAAATGGTTGCTTAATGAATTTTGGCTTTCATCTTGTGTTTGAATCAAATAAAAATTAAGTTAACGAATAACATAATTTGAGTCAGTACGGGTTACGCCTTTAGTAATGTTTAAGCTGAATGTATTTTCTAATGGTTATTTTAACAAAACGAGTATGAATTCAGCTTATTTGATTATTTAAATGTATGACATGGCTGACTCGGACATGTTTTAAATTTTAACTCAATATGTTGTCTAATTAAACTAAATTAGATACCCACTTTTTGTATTGACACGAACTACCAAATTAAAACTTGTGTTGGAGCCAAATTGACAAGATTGTCTATTCTGTCAGTTGAAAGGCAAATAACTGAACCCTTGATATGACAACTCACATGGTTTTATGTGATTTTGAATTGATACTTACTAAGGTAGAGAATAGCAAGTATTTCATCATATTTGTTGATGGTGGTACAAAATATTGCTATTTATACTTACTTGAGAGTAAGGATATAGACAAGATTGTTCTATATAAATAAGTTAAGAATCAACTTATTATCGAAAACAAGGTGGTTCAGAAGTCATATCAGAGGTGAATATGTGTTTCCATTTCTAAATTTATGTGCTAAACTTAGAATAAGACACAAATTTATTGCTCTTGATACTCCAACAAGAGAATTGTTAAAAGAAAAGAACCGTGCCTTAGAAGATATGGTTAATGCCATGTTCTTAAGTCCTGGTTTAAGCCATGGCATGTGGGGGAAAACGATTATATCATTGTCTTATCTTTTAGATAAGATCCATTGTAACAAAAAATAAGATAGTTCTTATGAAATATGGATCAGAAGAAGACTATCTTATAAGTATTTACAAATTTGAGGGGATATCTAGTTAAGATATCCGTATTAAACCCCAAGGTTCAAAAGATTTGACCTAAAACTGTTAATTGCATATTCTTAGTATATGCTCATAATAGTAGTGCTTATGGTTTCTTTATGTATGTTGATGTATACAATGATACGATAATGGAGTAATGTAGTGCTTCCTTCTTTGAAACATATAATTCCTTGTTAACTAAGGAAATTGGAAGATCATCTAGAATAGATGACGAAGTTGTCCAAGATAAGAGACAACAGGATGATAATGATCTCCAAGATGAGAGACAAGATCAACCAAAGGAAGAAGAGGTTGAACCTAGAAGATGCAAAAGGGTAAAAACCAAGAAATTATTTGGACCCGATTTTGTTTCTTTTAATGGTAGAAAATGAACCTACTTCTTATCAAGAAGCGGTAACTTTCTCGGAATGGCTCAATGGAAGAAGCCATTATAAGTGAAATAGATTCTATTTTACAAAATCATGCTTGGGAGCTCGTGGATTTACTTTCGGGTTGTAAACCACTAGGCTATAAATGGATCTTCAAGAAGAAGATGAAAGCCGATAGCACCATTGTCAAGTACAAAGCAAGATTGGCAATCAAAGGATTTAGAAAACAAGAAGGTCTATATAACTTTGATACTTATTCTACGCGAATAACCCCAATTAAGATGATACTTGCTATTATCGCATTAAGAAATTGGAAAGTTTATCAAATGAATGTGAAAATGACATTTCTAAACGAGGATTTAGAAAAAAGTACTATACATGAACCCACATGAGGGTTTCATGGATCCTGGATTAGAGAGCAAAGTTTGTAGGCTTGTTAAGTCATTATATTGCTTAAGGCAAGCTCCTAAACAATGACATAAATTTTTTTGACCATATCATGTAAGAATGTGAATTCAAAATTAATGGATGTATGTGCGATCGATAGTATATATGTATTCTTGTGTTTATACATAGATGGTATAATTAATTATCACTAGAAGTGATAACAAGATAAACAAATCCACTAATGACATGTTGGAGTCAAGATTTGACATGAACTTCATTAGTTGTTGCCTTGTTGGATATGGTTCTTGGAATGTGAACCAATATGGATTTGTTTTGAAGTCAAAAACATTATAAGAACAATATTCTTGAGAGGTTCAATGTGGGGGATTCTGGCCTAGCTAGAATTCAATGACATCCTTTTAATTCTATTTAAAATAGAGGTAAAGGTGTTGCCCATTTTGAATACTCAAAGAATATTGGGCATCTTATGTGTGTAATGGCGTGTGTGTGACCTGAATTTATAACCAGGTCAAGTATACTAGTAATTCAAGTGATGATCATTTGAATAGTATTACACGAGTACTGTGATACTTATGAGATTGTATTATGGAAGATATTTGGCTGCTATCAAATGATAGAGTAATGCAAATTTAGATTCTTACTTAAAAGAATCTAGATCTACTAGAACGGATGTACTTACGCTAAGTGGGAAGCTATGTCTTGGAAATCTTGAAAGTATTTCAAAAAGACGTTTATAGCTAAATCTATGATGAAATGTGAATTTATCATTTGAGATAAATTTATAGAATATGCGGGATATTTACGTTAATTCATAAAGGACATACCAAGATGGCGTAAACTGGTAACGGCCATGTTTATAAAGTGTGATAGTCAATTGAATTTTGACAGAGCTCATATCACAATGTAAAACGATAAGTCAAGACATATTCATCATAGACGGTGATTGGTGCGACAACTACTCTCAAATAGAGTTATCACGATTGACTACGTAAAGTCAATGGATAACATCGCGGATCTGCTTATGAAAGGCTTAAGAAAAGAGTTAGTTAGAGAGTCGTCTAAAGGAATGTGACTAAAGCCCTTAAAGAAATGAGTTTCTATAATGGAAAACCTAACCCAATTGACTGGAGATCCTAAGATCTGGGTTCAATAAGACAACCTAATCATAGAAATATGAGGGAAGTTACGTCAATATGGGGTGTTACTTAAAATTATAACATCCTAGTCCATTCCTATAACAAAAGTGACTTGTTGAGAGGTTAAACATATGGCTTTAATGATTCAGGATGAAATCACTAAGCATAATGATTCAAGATGAAATACCAAAACATATGTTTTTAATGATTCAAGATGAAATCACCTATGTAAGAGAGAAGCGGGGTCGCTTCAAATGGAAATGTGGGGGCGCAATTCCTAAGAGCTCTTGCAGAGGCAGGCTAATGTTTCGGACCATAATAAACATAACTATGAGGACTTGACAGTGTCAGGGAGAGTCTTGTATGAGTGTGTAATGTCGTCTACGTAAACAGAGGCTGAGGTCAAGGACATCACGTCTACTCAGATCTAAGAGACTAAGTGCATCTCACAAGGGAAGGTTCAAAGGGTCACACCTACATATCCTATGCAAGACTCAACTGTTGGAATTTCATCGAAAATTTTGTGTATTCGACCGATCTCTATTCATGTGGGTGATTGTTGGAAAATTTTGTTGGCAAAGTGATTTTTGACCAACTTTGGACACAATTATCTATATGTATGTGTCATATATATATATATATATATATATATATATATATATATATATATATATATATATATATATATATATATATATAAGTAGTAGTTTGTAAGTTTGCGTTCTCCTTGTAGAGAGCTTCGCAGTGAACTTTTATGTGTCCAAAATAGAGTTGATGTGAATGAGATATCGCGTCTCAAAGTTAGGCATTGGGTACCATGCTTAAAGAGGAATTATGTTTATTTTCTATCCCACATTGGTGGGATGAGTAAACTTGTAAGGACTCTATAGTGTATAACTAGAGGTCCTAATTCCATAGCTTTGACACGCATCAAATCAATAAGTATTATTGATTTCCAACTTATGGAGTACACTTCTAGAAATGTGATATTCCAGGAAGTTTGTTAAGTCCGGCAGTACAACTTACTGTTTCGGCTGTTGTACCCTGGGAAACAAAAGGCAAATCTCTTTTAAGGAAAGCGTGTCAAACACATGCCACAGTTCTTTAGTGCTAAGCGTGTCAAACACGTGCATCGAAGAGTGTTTCCTTGATGGTGATCTAGTAAGTCCTTTTACTATTTTATTGTTTTTTTATTTTTCGTTCATAGTGTTTGTCTTCTGCTTCTACCCTATTATGTATGTTCATTATTTATTAATTGTTACCTGATTTTTTATAATAAAAGTGTACATGTTTCTCTACAAAAATAACATATATATCTAATCTAAAACTTAAAATTATCATATGTGTTTGTTAAATATCATATACGTCATCGGGTTAGATATGAAAAAGCACGTGAAGACTATTCATTATTGTTCTTGTTGTGTTGATTTAGTTTATTTAAGACTAGTAATTTTTTGTTATGTATTATGTTGGTTTAAATACTGGGTGCAGAGCAGTACCCGAGACATCTCACTTTGTTAAACATTAGCTCGACCGCCATCATTATATTTCATAGATAAGTCATCAGCGTGAAGCTGATAATCGTGGGTACGGATAGCACTTCTATGAGACTACAACAATCATAATCATATCGAAAACGAATTACACCCTAGCATAGACGTGTTTAGGAAAATTAAGTTATCAATATTATAATCTAAGTTTGAGTTTTATATGTATTACAAAATGGCTAGGAAAAAGTACCCGCACAATCCTAAAGCTCGGTATAAGCAGAGCGTAGAAGTGAATGATAACAGTTCAGCCATCTTCAAGTCCATGCCACTCCGTGCCGTAAGTTGCTTAATTACCTGAGATAAACATGCTAAAAAGTCAACACAATGGTTGAGTGAAATTCATAGGTTTGATAAACAGTTTGAATACAAGTCATAGTGTAATAATTGTATAAACACAATTATTATAGAAAATGGTATTGTTATTATACACCCGTTATTAGTAATAATTGCAACGAATACAATTATCATAATAACAGTGTATTACTGCGTTATTGTCTTGTTTGGTCTGTTTGGTCTGATTGATCTGATTGGTCTGATTGATCTGATTGGTCATGTTCCTTGCCTAACCTCATGGCACCAACACATTATCATCCAAAGTCAATTTAATGACTTGAAGAGCTCATAATATCAACATATTAACATCCCAAAGTTAATTTAACGACTTGAAGTCAATTTAATGACTTGTAGGATTTATAATATTAACACATTAATATCCAAAGTCAATTTAACGACTTGAAGTCAAATTTAATGACTTGTAGGATAGATAACTTAGACAACAATTGTAATGATATGTCAGGATAACATGTAATTTGGAAAACACTTGTATTTGTAATTTATAGCAGGTATCCCCCTCACAGGTTTATGAAAAGATTGAAATGCGAGGCTATGAATTCACTAAGTCTTTGAAAAGTAATCACATTGTTATAAGATAAACGAGTATGTAAAAGAGTTTGTAACAAGCATGTATCCCCCTCGCGGGTTTATAAAACATGTAAAATAAGTAAAGGCGAGGTTATGAACTTCACCTGATAGGTAGATGCAATAAATATTTCAGAATGAAAGCTGACGACCTTATCACAATCTTAACCGGGGAAGGTTGATATAGCAAAATGATAGTAAACAGCCACGTCAAGCAACCTGAGTAAATATGTCAAGTCTTAGGAAGATTGTACTTTAGAACTTTGGTTTAATAATTTAATGAGTTTGATTGGAGAGTTTAGAATTATTGTATCACCGTTCCATCATAATCAGAGTCATTCAGTAAACCATAGAGAAGCTAGTGCACTTTTAAAATCATAAACACAACAACTCAATCAAGACGAAATACAAGATGAACCTCTTAATATGAAGCTCCTATATTGTGAATACGATATAATCGGTTTTAAGCGTTTTGATTAATATCTAGAAATGTTAAGCACGACAAGCGTTAATTAAAGTTATGTCTTGTAAGGTTTTAAACATGTTTTTATACTTTTTCAAAATGTTACATTTTACACCCTTAGGAATGAAAAATGGCAAAATATACCCTTGGGGTTTGCACTTTTACGAGTTTGGTCCTTCAAGTTTAAAAGATATACAAAGTAAACCTTGTACTTTGGAAAGTGACATAATAGACCCCTATAGTTATAACTTTGATAAAATGACATATTCAGCCCCTTTAGTTATAAGTTTCAGAAAGTTACGATATATACCCCTTGCATGGATAATATTTACAAAACATGTCCAAATTGCCATGCAAGCTTATTTTAAGTTTCTAAATGACATTTTCAGGTTATAGCTTATTAATATAAGCTAAAATATGAAGGTTTAACATAACGAAAGTTTAAAATAACGATTCGTTAAGCTAGGAAGCAAAACGGGTCAAATTAGGGTTTCACTTAATATGAAGCTCCCTAGTATTGTGATACGATATAATCGGTTTTAAGCGTTTTGATCAATATCTGGAAATGATAAGCACGACAAGCGTTAATTAAAGTTATGTCTTGTAATGTTTTGAATATATTTTTATACTTTTTCAAAATGTTACATTTTAGACCCTTGAGAATGAAAAGTGGCAAAATATACCCTCGGAGTTTGCACTTTTACGAGTTTGGTCCTTCAAGTTTAAAAGATATACCAAGTAAACCTTGTACTTTGAAAAGTGACATAATAGACCCCTGTAGTTATAACTTTGATAAAATGACATTTTTAGTCCTTTTAGTTATAAGTTTCCAAAAGTTACGATATATACCCCTTGCATGGATTATAATTACAAAACATGTCCAAATTGCCATGCAAGCTTATTTTAACATTTCAAAAGATATTTATAGGTTATAATAAACTAAAATATGAAGGTTTAACATAATGAAAGTTTAAAATAACGATTCGTTAAGCTAGGAAGCAAAACGGGTCAAATTAGGGTTTTAAAACGTAAACGCGCGGGTTTTAAGATCAAATTCCTTATATAATCAATAAAGTGGTTATTTTAACATTATTTAAGCATGCTAGGATAGATTATAACAACATTTAACCATTATGACATTTAGTTTTAAGAAAAACGCGAAATTAGGGTTTCGGGCGTACGGTTTTGGATCAAAATGGAAAATGAGCATGAATTGAGTTATGAAATTTTAACAAGAGTTTATGTATGATCATATGAACATTATAAGGGTGTAGTAGCAGGTATGAAGATGATAGAACCTGGGTTTGAGCTTATAGCTTGAAAACGGGTCAAAATCGGGACTTTTAGCTTCGTACGCCTAGAATAACGACTCTGGGGCTTCGTTTCTTGGTTTATTTGCTTCCTTTCTGAACTTGAGCCTTCCTAAGACCTCTTAGGATCTTTTAGAGCAAAGGATTGCTGCTATGTAAGGGTTATAGAGGAGGAAGTGGGGGATGAAGTGAAATGAAGAGTTATGGCTTCTATTTAGAGGTGAACCACCCTTAAGGGCCAAGGTAAGCTTGTAATCTGAGATGGGACATGTGGGAGGTCTAGAGGGTGATGAGTAGGGTCTATAGGATGTGTTGGTTAAGCTAGAAACTAGCTTTGATGAGTTGGTTATCCCTTTGCATGCCGCGGCTAAGAATGGAGAAACAAGGAACCATGTGATCAATTTTTAACTATAAATGAGGAAGATATTTGATGAGAGGTGCTTGTAAGCATTGAGGTGCTTGGTTACAAGAAAAACATTCAAAATGGGTCACTTTGCAAAGGTTTTAGGTTTCAGGTACATTAGGGCTCAATTAGGGTTTTGAATTAGGGTTTTGAGTGTAAAAAGTTGTATGAAAGCTTATGAATAGAATAATTAGGGTTTACACATTGTATATTGAGTGTAGTAGCTTGTACATAAGTGATGGTGAAGAAATTAAAATGAAAACGAAGGTAAAACGGCTATTTTGGATGTCATGCTTAATGACTTGTACATTGTGCTTTGAAAACTTGTACTTGACTTGGAGGGAGTTTATATTTCAAATGAGATGTTATATTACTTGTATATATGCTTTAGTAGCTTGTACATTCACTTTAGATGTTAACCCTTCATGGAATTTAGGGTTTAGAGGTATACGATAACGGTTTAAAGCCCGTATTGATATAACGTTGCGAATGGTACATTATAGGGATAATGTACTTTGTAAAAAGGATATGATGATATTGACTTGACATGTTATGATGTTTGCTTGACATATATGAAGACAGGATTGCCATAGGTGGTTGCGTGAGCTTGTCTACTTTAGTTATGCAAGTTACCTTGCATAATGAGATATTGACAATGCAAGTAATGTAATAAAGCGAAAAATTTCCCCGTATAATTGTGATAATAGTAAAATAGGTTTTGCATTTGATGAAAATTATTGGGTTGTTATAGTCTCCACCCCTTACAGAAATCTCGTCTTGAGATTTAGTTAAAAGTTGTAGTGAATAGATGTAGGTACTGGGCATGAACTTGATCTTTATGTTAGGCTAATCAAGGTCACAAGTCCACGTGTGTGATGCATTTATAATTATGTTGCGCACCATAATTATAATTACCTCCTTTCACACGTCTACTTACTTCCAAGGCCACACCTCTTGATGACAGCCAATAGAATTTCTTCAGATCCTGATAGAACCTGGGTGGATGGGATACTTTGATTTGTGGAACCTGTGAGTTATGGGCCTACCATGCTTCTGCTGCGCTACTGTGATCGTAAAGAATTGTTATTCATTAACCTTTAAAAGTCAACATCGAATAAGAATGCTATCACAAGTCTTTGTTAAAATTTTCATACCTAGTGGTATTGAAATCATTTGGCATTGTATAGATTCTTGTGTGTTTCCTTGTTATTATGTTGCAGAATATAGAGAATTTTAGAATACGGAGATCATGGAATGAGTGATGTCAAGGAATGATTGTAAGAGAGTTGCTAATCACGTGAGATATAGATTTTGAAATGAACAGATGATGAAGGTAATAATGATAATGAAGGTAATAATGATAATGATTAAGGAACGGATTGAAAGAAACTTGTTTGTACGTATGTTATATACTTAAGCCTATTTATTTATAATTTGTCACTTACAAAAAGAAGCGTCCAACTCCTTGTAACTAAGAATTTATAAATTCATAGTTTGGAGATTTATAATTTCCTTATTCAAATGAAGAAGTGACCTAATTAATTTCAATAAGATGATCATAAATCGTCTTATCTAAGCATAAAAACACGATATGGTAATGTGTAGAAAATGATATCATCATGAATGGTTAGATAATATTGAGATATATAATTAAGGATGAAAATTTATGTTGAAAAGGTATGAGGGGAGTATTCAGAGTTTGAACATAATAGAATCGATAGAATTGACAAATAATGTCGAGTTTTGATATCATCAGATAACAAGATGTAACGGAATCATCACTTTATTATTTCATGGATAGCTTTACATATGAAACTCTAAAAAGAGTTGATACTTATGCTACACATCTCGTAGTAAAATTCTAGATAAAAGTAACAAATGACAAGGATTGTAGCTTGATGATTGGGGTTTTCAGATTAAAGAAGATTCTGATGAAACTTGAATATCCTCGAGAGTTGTTTCTTGGGTAGGAATTCTAAAGTGAACAAAAGCAAGCTTGTGTCTAAGTATGCATTCTTGTGGCCCAATTATTTGCTTTTGAGCGCTGATTTGCATAATGTTCTTTCTTTCCACAGGCATTACAAATTACGGATACTGTTTGTAGATCATTTCTAGTGGTTGGTCTTTTGTTTTTATAGTACTTGGTCTGGTGGCTTATCTTGTTGCAAACCTGACACTTGACACTGTAAGGTCCCGTGTGATGTAGTCTACATCTTTTACACAAGGGAAGGTTTCTAGTATACCCATTGGTAGCAACATAAGTCTTGAAGGCTTCTTGTCTTTTATGCTGTTGTTGGTGGTAATCATTGTTATGGTTGTTATTGTTGCGGTTATCTTGGTAGTTGTTGGGATTATGATTGTTGGAGTGGTTATTATTGTTGTGTTTGTTGTTGTTGGTGTTTCTTCTATCTTCAAACCTTCATTTGTGATTATTGGTTTCTTGCACAGAATCACGCTTTATTATCT
>BQNB010102064.1:0-22510 GCA_026074375.1 Tanacetum coccineum
AAGAAGGTCCAAACCATGATGGGAAGGGATTAATTAATCCAAGTAAAGCACAACATATACACCGAAAATTTATCTTCCACGACATGGGAAGTCTAAGGATCACATGTGTTTCTCGAGTTTATACATGCACCAATATGGCCTTAGACAAACACAATGTCGTCCTTGGGCATATGAATCTGTTGGACCTATTCAACGTCCAATGATCTATGAATTATGATTGAAAATTTACACATAAAATATCCTAGATTCCTAGGTAGCTTAAATCAAGATGAGAAGAAATTAGTCCCAGAAGCCAAAGAAGATGTTGAGTTGAGCGAGTAAGTCAGTGACTCAATGAAATTCATAACTTAATATTTCACATTAAAAGACTTTTTGAACTAATACAATATCTCAAATTATTCATTCTACAAATTATCTATAAGCATCCGCAATAGTGACTCTATGCGACCACCATCTACTACTCATTCAAGCTCACCGCCATGTCACCATACTTTCACATTATTTCTCGCATTGGTCACTGCCCAATACTGACCCTTTTTTGGAATAAAAAAAAAAGAAAAGTAAGTTTCTTTACGTTTACTCGGCACCATAACCCGAACAAGGCGACAACGAACCCATCACTAGAACACTACAATTGGACCACTAGGCACTAGCAATGTTGACCTCGAGCCGAGCCACCATGAGCGACCACGAACCTATTGCCGGTGTTTCTATATCGGTTACCAGATTGAAATATACGTCACCTCAAATGTTTTAATTTATCCTTTTAACTTTTACCTAAATTCATTTTTTATCTTTGAATTTATATATATTACATTTCATCTATAATATTGATTTAGTCTTGCCGAACACCCTTGCTTTATCAAATTTTATTATCTATATATCGAAAGATGAAAAATAAGCAGAAGATAAGCTAAAAAAAATCTTTACACAAGTTAGCGTTAGTATATAGGGGGAGGATGTTATTGTTGCACGCCCGCAAGGTGCTTGATGAATACTCCATATGCCTCAACATAACATGTTAGTGCAATTGATATCACCGAATGTACAACATTTCGTTTTGGGTTCGATGGACTTTTGTTTTCAGTTAGAACTTATAAGTAATGCATAATCATAAGGAAATGGCACAAACTAACCCTGGGCTCGATGAAATGCCTAGTGAGTAAAGTACTCCCAACCTCTTATTATGATCACTGATTCCGAAGCTGACCTCCAATTACGAGCCATGATCTCCAAAGCACTAATCTTCAGGTAAATTTGCTGGCTTCATTCGAGTCCTATGTGTTGGTCTTATAACCTCACGAGAAACGCAGCGAAATCGAAAACCTTATAGAATATGAAATAACAAGGATCCAAGCACGCTTACCTTTTAGCAATATAACGAATACACCGTATGAATAAACCGCAGTGCGTAATGCATCGGATACCACGCAAAACTAACACAAGTTACCAGAAGTAGATACGACCTAATGCGTGAGGCACACACTACACGTCACCGGCGGGAGAATACGTCTATTAAGCTAGTCCTATCTGCACGATAAAACAACCTAACACGATGTTCTTGTTTTGAGATTTAACGTCACACGATCGAATTCCCAAGGATTAATCATCGAACACAATAAAGGAAGGAAAGATAATCAATGCATGTGATTAGTATTAACACAACATGCATACTATAGAAGTGTTAAAGTCTACAACAAGGCCATATATTGAGCATGCTCACATTTACTTTTTCATAGATACGCATAGGGTTTTATTAAATTGCGTGAATGGTGTTTGTAACTATAACCTTTTGGGTTATTATCTCTCGTCGCACGAATGAATGAGGAGGTAAGGGAATATATATAGTCCCAATACTTATTCTCCAAGTCATACTCAAACACCTCCTCTTGTTTGCTAGAAACAACATTCGGACCCCTCCGTTCTATTTTCTGTTTCGAACAAAAAAAACGAGAGAAAGTACACCATTTAATTATTTCGCGTAAAACATAATTATATATCAATAATAACAAATTTTATAAATTACCTTAAAAACGTATCATCTGATGTTAACACGCGTTGTGCCCCATAGGCTCACAGTAATTTTCCGGCCGTATATTTTTTATTATATGATCTGGACACATCCAACGCTCCACACTTGGACATGTCACAAATGAAATAATAAACAACATTGTATGCGTCTAGCAACACATCAATGTTACCAAAAACTACAATAATGTACTTACGAAAGTCACAGTTAAATGATTTAAGCATTTACAATCCCTTTGTTTCCCGATACCATGGATGTTAAAAGAATGGCGATAGGATACAAGTCATTATAATAATTTACAAACGATTTTGTTTCTCGTATACGTAATTAATCTAGATTACCAAAAATCATTGATACATAACTACATTGAGTATTTTGGGTGATGGAGCCACATATATCATCTGATTAACCCCACGAGGGTCCAGTGGTAATTCATACTTCAACTATTGAAGGAACAAATTCAATTTGAACTACAAGTGTCCAGTCATCATGTAGCATAAACCATTCTGACATAGCCCTTTAAACTATTCAAAAAGGCAATATCCACATCTGCTAAACCTATTGCATCTCAAGTCTAAGGATTTAGTAAATAAAATCACTTACAAGATTTACTTAATGACGTCGATCCATAAAGTAAAATTTCTTGTGCTTGGAGAGAAAATCAATATTCATCTATGAAATCATGTGAGGTTTTGTGGACACATCTTAAATATCTACACAATACCACCAAACTACACATATTTGTCTTACTTTAACAATATTCCCATATTGTTAATCGCCAACGTATTAAATTTAAAATAATAGCCTATTAATTATTATTCATGGGGATTTTAAACATGTCAATATAGGACACAATTTATATTAAATATAACCCACATACCTCGTATCATTATCATTAAATAAAAATTGTCTAAAACTATCCCTTATCTAAATACCAAATAGGTCAAATGCATGACAATTCTAGTTGACGAATCATGCCTCAAGATACGAGATCAATCTTGCTAACAAGGCTTCTAATTTTCATAAATTCAACAAATTTTGACATCAATGTAAGAATTTTGAGAAAACCATAATTCAAGAAATCATATAAGTATGAAGTTCTTGATATGTATATGATTTGTTTGTTCATATATGATTCCAAATATCTTGACACATGAGCCTTAACAAAGGGCCCTATAACATTCATAAGGTGTGTAACATCAACTATTGACACAATCATCTTCCACAGCTTCCAAAACTGTAAAATATTCTTATTATTTAATGTATAATGCAACTATGCTCTCAGTTGAGCACAACTAGTCCACCTGGTCATCATAAAAAATAAAATCATAATCTCAAGACATATACGTGATGTCAATACTCAATTCGATCTTAAGCATCCGAGTACAAGAAACATCCCATGCACTTTTAAAATCCGTAACGATGAATATTCCTCTAATAATGTTTGGGTACCAGATATGAACTCCAAGTTTCATTGGTTTATTCTTATTACACAATAAAATATTGCAACATATATCCTTAGATTTTCATTAATATGGACAAATCCATAATCTAAAAAGAATCCCAAAACCAAACATAATCTCTATTAATAATATTCAATTCAATGATTATCTAATAACTTTCGATAGAAATACTATATTGTCAAATCATCTTGAGCATTTAAGCAATGATAGACAAACTATTTTCCTACACAATAGGCAGATACAATAATGAATATCATTTAGTCCACAACTGTACGATTTCATTCATTTTTTATCTTATCAAAAGATATGTATGCCATTGAGAACGTTCAAATGGTATGTCAACATTATGTTATAATTATAATACCGCATATTTCATGGAGCAATAACTATATATCTTTTCAAGTTGTATGTTTAATTCTTCCTAAATCTTTTCAGGTGAAAGAAAACCGAACATAATACTTCCACTAAGCTTTTATATAAATAATCAGGAGTTATCTTTTATTTACAATAAACATAAGATTATCCCTCCTAGATGCTTGCAATAATCCATACTTGAATTTTTGCCGTTTGTACACTTTATAAAGACACTATATGAATTAATAAAACTCCTTTGAATTACTTAACTGTCCTCACAGCACAAAGCATCATTCAAGGAACAGGTTCTTTTTTAAATTCTATTGTCATCTTTCATCTAAATGACACTATAGTAATACAAATCAACCATCTTTATATAATTAAATGCACAGGAGAAAGAAATATTTAATACACCTCAATTGTCTTTGAGTATGATTAAAATCCTATCATGAATGTACTCATTATGTAAGTGTAACAACATTGCCCATATAGAGTTGAAACCAAGAAACATAACCATATTGGGTTCTTCCTCTTCTTTAAAACACTCATTCCTACCTTTACCAGTCTAACTGTTAGGTTTAAAGATCTATCAAGTTGTTTCTAAATTGATTATCTTTATGTGGACAAACATTCTTAACATTCATAGTTTGAGTCATTTGTCAAATTCAAAATTCAACAATGCATATTAATGGTTACACCATGATACCGAATTCAAAATTCAATAATGCATCTTTAACAGGTTCCCATGATCCTGTGACTCATATTCCTCAATATTGAAATAACATTTATCAATCAAAGGTATTGTAGGATCGCTTACGGATCTATAAACGAAATTATATCACTCATGAGGTTTAACATTACATGTACCATTTACTTTGTAAAGCCTCAGGTATGTATTCACTAGTGTGTTTAGAAATATTGCTATTTTGTATTTTGTATTTTTTATCTCTTATAGATCTAAAACGCTCCCACTCACTTTTTGTAATTAAAGACTCTTCTATAATTACTTAGCATGTAGAGTAACAATAATTTGTTCTCTTTTGGGACATTACAAGATACATTGACAGTTCATATGGGTGAGTTTTATTTGTTTTAATATGGATTCTTCATAAAACATTTTAACAAAAAACAAGAGACTTTAAAAATTTCAAAGACTAAATGTGAATCATCACATTCTATAATCATGACAATTATGTCTATAAGCCTCTTAGGATTAGAGTTTTATCGAGTATTAATAAGAACATACTCAATTTCAAACCTTACAATTCGGAGGTAAATTATTTAATTATTAAAATCAATAATTTCAAATAACTTTGATTCCTACTCTAGACAAAACCATAAATATCTGGTATTCTATGAGTAATATTATTGTTGAGACTTTAATACAATCTTTATAAATAACTAATACTCTTATATTCTCCATTAACTTATTAATCTGTGTCAAACCAAAATTGCGAATAGATAGTCTCTATATTAAACCTATTTGCATGCAATAATGTATAATGGGTTTCAAACTAAGTTCAAGAACTACCTATCCAAGTTAACTATACATTATTTTCCATTTTGAAGACAATTCTCAAGGCGTTTTGTTACATGTCATAGCCATAAGATATAACTTACTCTTTAAGTTATAAGTCTTTTAACAATAACGGACTTAGTAGTCTTATTAATTTAACAATACACACATAAACATAATTATAACTAATGAAATTATTGAACACCAACTCTTGGCTTCAGTAGTAATTTCAAGTATACACATTCAAGATTACTCATTAATTGGGACATTCCAAGAGCACAAAAACCCTTTACTTATAAAAAGTTATACTATAAATCCAAGACATTACTTCATTATTATGGACATTCCTAAAACACAATAAAACATTTTACTTGAAGTAGCGATTCTTTTAATTCATCATCTCAGACATATTTGTTCTTACCTTTACGCGTCAAGAGAACATTTAATCAATTTGTTTTTGGTCAGTGTTGTACCCTTTGCACACAATAAAGATGTCTGCCCACTTTTGCAATGGCATAGACATCATACTTGTAATTCAAACAACACGACTATTCGTTTCTTATATGAGGAGACCGATATGATAAGTGTCCATAGATATTAGCGTTACAAGTATGATATAGATCCACATTGTAATAAATAAACCATGAGTGTCTATAGTCGAAAAGTATATATTAATTTCAAGTTTGAGCGAGAAAATAATTTAGGTACTACCATGATTAAAACCTTGTATGCTCCACTGAATTGACAGCTTCACATGAAATGTCTTGTTCAGAAATAAATCGTGATGCACATCCACGTGGATTTGAAACATTAGGGAAGTGCTCCAAAACCATTGCGAAAACAAACAGTGATCTATGGTATTTTTCCAACTCTCTTGAAATCTATAGATTTAGAAACATTGTACGTTAGGATTTCAAAAGTTCTCTACTAAGTAGATGTGGACTATCCATCAAATGCTAATGATTAACTAAAATGTGGAGCATAAGCCAATTTCTCCTTAATTTGATTATGACTAAAACACCTAGATACATTATTCTAATTTGTCTTTACCACTTTTGCGGTAATTGGTATTTCTCCTAATCAAGAACCTCAAAAACATACTTACATATAAGATGTTATAATTTGATAGCTTTAAGAAGCATATTCTCTAGCTTATCTATATGTCTTATAACTTCAAAGATATTCACCATGAAATCTATAAGAAAATAATAATCATGCAAATATACCATAACTTTAAACTTGCTATAGATTCGATTACAATCTTAGGACAATTCCTACGTTCTTATTATAAAGCTTTTCGTAGGCAAGAAAGATATAAGAAAATGGAGTCTCCAAGTTTCCTCTACAAGGAAAGGAGTCTCGGTTTGACTTCTTAGATAAAGCAAACGAAGAACATTTTTAACGTTTTTATCGTTGCATTAATAACTATTAATGTAGAAATCGCAAATTTCAATTTTTATTATTTTGATAATACTCCTGTGAAGAAAATTAACTACCCAAGTTTAATCAATAAACAATTAATTTTCTAAGGTATAGATCCTACTTGACATAGCCATCACCACATCAGTTGATCTGCTAAGTGAGGTGTAATTCAAAAGTGTAATCAACGATTGATATTCATAACTTTGTAACTCCAAAACATATGTTACTTACTATTATTACGAATAAATAACGCAGTAATCAGTTTTATCCCATCTATGCTGTCGTGTTAATAGGGTTCTAACCACAACAAACCTAAGTCGTCCAATCACAAACTAGTGATTATGTAACCCTCACCCACTCGTCTCACTGAAAAGCTTATAATCACCAATGATTATTCTGCAAATCAACAACAACCCTCACGCATAGTAAAGAGCAATCTACAAGTGGATTTTACGAAATTTGATATGCAACAACTTATTTTGAAAAAGGGTATTTTATTTGACGTATCAATATATGTAACGAAGAAGCAATGCATACGCTTCGTATCATAATTATTTAATAAAAAAATTTATTCTCAATAAAGTATTATTAACGGTATCAACCTATTATCAATCGGTATCAAATACAATATAGGACGACTTAAAAGTTGCCAATTCAACGAATCTTTACAAAATAAGAGATTATGCTTTTTACCGCTGGAAAAAGATTACAGAAAGAATGATTAAAAATCATTCAAACCCTAGACCCTTACTTCTCGACTTCCTACATAGTATGACTAGGTAAAGGAAACTATAACTATATGGCATGTATTATAGGGTAATGGGTATGTCTACAAGACCAAGTGTCCTGATGATTACTCCTATCACACCGAACCTTATCCTTCGCAACAAAAATAGTACTTTGTCAAATTACTACCATGATAAAAATAAAACTTTAAATCTTAAAGAATACCTTAAAATTATTAATATGTATAAGTCTCGCGTGGAACGCCGTAGGCATGATTATCAGAATGTAAGCTAACCCATATTGACACATAAGACTTCAATTAAATAATCCATAATTAAATACCTTATTTCGTGAAAAAATCTTTATTCATGTTTTATAATTATTTGTTTCGAAAAACCCTTTTTGTTTTCTCACCAAAGTCCAATACTTAAAACAAAACAATATAAACAATCAACTAGTACACATAAAAATTATCTAACCACTTAACAATTAATCATGCTACAATATCTTAACAATTTAACACATGCAAATATTAATTATGATTCTAATTATCTAATAATAAGTTAAAATCATATAAGAAGAGCCCCTTCAACCAATGAATCCGGCCACAAACATCAGATAAAATCGAATTCTGCGAAAGCATTTATGTAATATATAAGCTACATAGCAACATAAAAGTTGATAAGAAAATTTTATGTTCGACTTCAGGACCCCGTAGGATATAGCTAGGTCCTTCCCCAGCCTTAGCAGTAAACACAACAGCTAGGTAGCTTACTGAGTCGCGAAACTACCATAAAAAATTTGAAATATTTCGACATTCAGGACGAATATATTATGAATATTTCTCGTAACAGATGTCTAACAATCCGCAAAACCAAAAACTTTAACTTATTAATGTCTATAATATTTACTAATCATATAATTTGCATGTTCAACTCAATTAACAATTAACACGCATGTTTAATATATAATATCATACATATCAATACATGATAAACTTGCAATACGTTAATCACTGATAACAAAATCAAAACAATAAATTCACAAAAATAAAAACTTAGTCATTAACAATTTAAAAACATGCGAGTTAACACATAAAATTTAACATACAACCTATGGTTTCATCTAATATTTTTTAACATAAATAAAGATCTAATCTTTATAATTAAAACCGCCCAAAGGGCTTATAAAAATTAACCAAGAACCCAGAATATACTGTCCATTTTACATCTTGTAATTACAATTCTACCACATGGCATCGTGATGCCAACTGTTGGGTTTATACTCTATTTAACACCATTAAATAAAGTCACGAGTACGCGGCGAAAGATAAACACGTATAGACGAATTAAAAATTAACAAAGGGATCAAGAACGCGTACCTTTTAGCAATTAACGAATACACCATCTTGAATAAATGTGTGCATATAAATCGGATACCACGCAAACTAAACAAGTTACCAAAGTAGATAACCTCTATGGTGTGCACATACTACACGTCACCGAGATACGTTAGGATGCTAGTCCTTTCTTCACGAATAAAACAACCTAACACGATGTTCTTGTTTTGAGATTTAACGTCACACGATCGAATTCCCAAGGATTAATCGTGGAACACAATAAAGGAAGGAAAGATAATCAATGCATGTGATTTAGTAAACAACATGCATACTAGTATGCGATGTATTTCTAGCAACATGCATAATATTGAATGCTCACAATGACTTTTTCATATCGCTAAGGTTTTATAAATTGTGAATGGTGTTGTACGTATAACCTTTTGGGTTATTATCTCTCGTCGCACGAATGAATGAGGAGGTAAGGGAATATATATAGTCCCAATACTTATTCTCCAAGTCATACTCAAACACCTCCTCTTGTTTGCTAGAAACAACAAATTCAGACCCTTTCTTCTTTCTTCTTGTTCGATTACCATTTAATTAGTTTCGGGAAACATATTAATAGTAAACTTAAAATACCAATTATATTAATTCAATTAAAACGTAATACCTACTGTGTAAACAGCAATGTGCCCCGCTCATTGTCAATTACCAGCCCGTATATTTATTTATGATAGGACATACCCCAAAACACTATGCTACTCTCAAAAACAAAATATCATGAAATTCAAACGCAATAATTTAAGGTTACTATCTGATTTGTAATAAGCTCAGTTAAAAAAAAAAATGAATAATCGTTTAGTGAAGGTTCACTATTGTTACATACCAACGCTAACGGAAAAAATATCAAAACAGAAATGTGTTATGACATTATGAAGTTACCTAAAAAAGAAATGAATTTAAGGGATTGATTGCTTCAAATGAAGACGCCATTCGTCAATAAATGCCATTTTATCCGGATCCATATCTGGTAGTTTGCGCATTTCAAGCCTATTTATTATTTCCTTAGTCCGGCCAAGAAGCTTGGCTGCAGCCTCGACACTTGCCTCCCGTTTCTCTATCACACTTTCATGACATTTCATTGTTATGACTCTTGGTATGTTGGTGAAACAAGCAACCATTATGTCCGCAATCACGCCATGTAATAAGCTAAACAACTCCTCTTCTCTAAGTGTTTTGATGCTACTTTCGTATCTTAATAACAATGTTTGTGAAATACGATACATTGAATTTGCAGCAATCAAGTTATTTGAGAAGTTCTCCACAAGTTCTCCATCGGTATTGCTTATGTTTTCCATCACAATTTCTTTTGCTCTATCAGAAAACCATTCAATGATCTCCCATGATGTTTTTCCGTTGTAAGTACTTCTTTCCAGAGTGGTTTCCAGCCACTTCCGGTTGTCTTCAACCCCACGCCACAAGCTCATGGTTGTCTTTTGAATGTTTACATGTTTACTAGCACTATTCAGGTTTTCTTCAATGAGACGCGTGTACACAAGACCTTCACCGACATACTTGAACAAACTATTCACTATGTCCTTACGTATATTAGGGAGAACAATGGCAATGCATGTTAAGGTTACTATAGGTAAGCTCCAGCTGTTAGGAATTTTGACGAACATCAAAGGTTGACCTTGATCCATGTCAAAGTTTGCTACTCCGTTGAATCCAATAGATTTTTCAAGAAACTTCAAGAGATTGTTATTGTCTTCCTTCTTGGCCTTTTGTATCAAGTGATCCATGGATTTTGAAATGCCTTTCAATGATTGTACAGCAAGCCTCTTCTCGTCTTCTAGTTGCAAAACGTATTTCTCAAGATCTTCTTTTGTGTCGTCACTTTGTGAGGCAATGGAGCTAGTATACAACATTTCCTTCAGTGACTTCAAACAAGAAGTACAATAGACTGCAAATATTAAAAGTAATAACTGAATGAGTCGTATCACTTTGCATGATACAACAATTATCGTTTGAAATCTGATGCAAAGGTTTAGCAAGAGGCTTTTTAGCTTATGGGCTAGAGTTCTTGATCTGCGATAACTTGACGGAAAAGGTATCTGAATTTCTTTCCATTCACCCAACAACTGGATCCAATAATCCTCTGCTTTAAGGTTCATCAAATAGTTTCTATCTGATTTAGTGAACAATTTGAAGCTTAATACCGTATTACATCTAAATAACGGGGTAATGCTACCCACTACAACTCCAGTAAACTGTGTTATATATATGGCAAGCATTGACAACTCATAATCTGAATCACAATCCAGATATGCTCCATGTTCTAGAATTGTCAACAAGACAGATAAGTTGAGGACCGCTGTAAATACACAAATTAAGCCACAAGCAAATGATAGCGGATTATGAGCCATCACAAATTGTGGGCTACTTGTTTCAACCATGACCCAATATTTTCTTACATACTGTCTTAGTTTCTCAAGAGTTGTATGTTGATCATTTGACATCGTTCTGCTTAGGACTCGATACTTCATTTCCAGGATCTGTTTTAAGGGTGGAATTGCTATAACTGACGAAGTCAATATGATTAGTAACAAGAGCATCACAACTACATAAGTCCATGCCACCTCTGCGAATAGATAACTCTTATCTTTGTGATCGATGACACCAGTATTAATCTCAATGCAAATATTCACAATCATAGTGATAACAAGAATAACCAAACCTATGAAATTTGCAAAAAGTGACTTGTTGTCCATTGACGCGAGTGAAGGCATCAAGTTAGCCATCATTGTGCACATGAAGGCCATGCTTCCTAGCTTGGTTGCTTGATCAAGAACACCTGGCATTGGACTACTTAGATCCACAGGTAGCTTCATTGCGACAGCTATCACTGTAATAGAAGCAGCATTTAGAGAGAAATATTTACATGGAAACCATATTTTTCTCTTTTGAAAACCATGAAACAAATCTGCCACCATGGCAACTATGCAAAACAATGATGCTATAGCAATATAGATCCCAATCGACACCATAGGCTTGCTATACTCTTCGTGAGCTTCAATATCATCTATATATAGACATAAACCCTGCATGAAGTTCTCTTCAGATGCGTTGAGCTTAGCGCAAGACATGTTGCTACAAGCGATCAGATTGTTAATTATACCGTAACAATCGGCAGATGAAAACTGAGGTGAGGGCATGTTAGGAGTTTGTTTAGCCAAGTAGTGCCTAGCTATTTGTTGAATCTGTTTGTTAGTTCAAGAAATAGAAGACAATCAACTCTTTATATGACGAGAATCGCTTAATTGACTTAATATAGAAATACTTAATTTATTAAGTCATGTGAAAAGTTGTTTGTTTTTCACTTGATCAAAAGAAATAACTTAAAATAAAACGTGACAAAACTGAAAATGTTCACATTAAGTATTTCGTTAATTAAACACGACTTAATAAAAAAAATAAACAAACAAACATATACATGTCACAAGTAGCAGTCTAATTTATTACTCCTACCGTCCCAAAATTATTGTCTCCCGACAAAAAACACACAGTTTAAGAAAAGTGCATTTATTACTGCTTTTTCTATCTTACTTTTTGACATTATAACAATTTTACCCCTAGCTAATTAATTAAAGTCTTATTTACAGTTTGCAATAATAATTTCAAATAAGGGTAATTTAGTAAACTTGATCAAACTTTCTTATTTATTTTTAGTTGTGAACAATTAAATTTGGACATTTCAAAATGAATCGTGAACAATAAAAATGAGACGGATAGAGTACTTGTTTGTTAATTTTGTTATTTGATTTGTTGGAGACTAACATATTAGATAGTATAATATTCTAGACATATGAGTAAGACAAAAATCTATCTAATGAAGAATGCGTGTCTCACGGCCTGCCTTGTACAATGAAATCAAACTAACTCGAATTGGAATATTTCATCTTTTGATGAAAATCAAAAGGAAGAGTCCTAAATTATATTTTGGCTATTACTGTAGAAAGTTTTTTTTATAACTTATATAGTTATATTGTAGTTGATAAATCAGAAATATCTTGTCCTTTGTGTTTAGCAATTTAAGTGGCCGGACAATTTTTTTATGAGAGTTGTAATTAATTATTAGGCAAATGACTTAAAAATGCATCGAACTTGTCCATTTTTACTGTTCTGTGTAGCCATTTTTTTTTCCTATTAAATCACTAAACCTGGTGATTTCGTACATTGTGTGTAGCGGTGACTTGCTTGACCTGCTGGAGCAGGTTAAGCTAACGATCGTTAGGTTTATTATTGCAACGTTAGTCCTTTAGACTAACGATCGTTTATCATGGCTACATAGAATGACAAAAAGTGTCAAATTAGATAACTTTTATTATTTTTGAAATTTATATACGTTGTTTACACGTTTTTACACACGTTTTTATATATACGTTTTTACACACGTTTTTATACACATATTTTTATATACGTTTTATACACACATTTTTATGCACGTTTTTATACACGTTTTTATACACGGGTTTTTATACACGTTTTTATAAACACATTTTTATACACGTTTTTATACACACGTTTTTATACACGGGTTTTTATACACGTTTTTATACACATTTTTATACACGTTTTTATACATGTTTTAATGCACATTTTTATACGCACTTTTTACACACGTTTATACACACGTTTTTATGCAATTTTTATATACGGTTTTTACCACGTTTTTATACACACTTTTAATGTAACTTTTTTAGACGTTTTTACACACGTTTTTATATGTTTTTATACACGTTTTTTTTACACACTTTCAATTTAATTTTTTTTACACTTTTAATTTAACTTTTTTTATTCTTTTTTTCCACGTTTTTATATACGTTTTTAACACTTTTTACACGTTTTATACACCCTTTTATGCGTATTTTTATATACGTTTTACATACGTTTTTATACACTTTAATTTAACTTTTAATTTAACTTTTTTTACACGTTTTTACACACGTTTTTTTACACACTTTTAATTTGACTATTTTTACACTTTTAATTTAACTTTTTTTACGCGTATAAAAACGTGTGAAAAAACGTGTGTAAAAAGTGCGTATAAAAATGTGCATTAAAACATGTATAAAAATGTGTGTAAAAATGTGTGTATAAAAACGTGTATAAAAACCCGTGCATAAAAACGTGTGTATAAAAACGTGTATAGAAATGTGTTTATAAAAATGTGTAGAAAAACCCGTGTATAAAAACGTGTGTATAAAAACGTGCATAAAAATGTGTGTATAAAAATGTATATAAAAATGTGTGTAAAAATGTATGTATAAAAACGTGTGTAAATGTGTGTATAAAAATATATGTATTGAAACATTTTAAAAACGTGTGTAAAAACGTGCATAAAAACGTGTGTAAAAACGTGAATAAAAACGTATATATAACAAACGTGTGTATAAAAATGTGCATAAAAACGTGTATACAAATGTGTGTATAAAAATCCGTATAAAAACATGTATAAAAACGTGTATAAAAATGTGTGTAAAAACGTGCAAACAACGTATATAAATTTTAAAAATAATAAAAGTCATCTAACTTGACACTTTTTGTCATTCTATGTAACCATGATAAACGATCGTTAGTCTAAAGGACTAACGTTGCAATGACAAACCTAACGATCGTTAGCTTAACATGCTTCAGCAGGTCACCGCTACACACAATGTACGAAATCACCGGGTTTAGTGATTTAATAAGAAAAGAAAAAACGGTAAAAATGAACAAATCATTAAAACAAGATGTTATTTCATTTCATTTTACTTTTTTTTTTTACATAAAAGAGAAGAGATTTGATGGTCAAAATCTTGTTTTGTTTGTCTTTACTTTGTTTTGATTCTTTTATTTTTTTTCCTTAAATTTGTTTTGTAAAGAAGACCTGGAATTAGTGCCCGCCGTATTTCTGTCTTTCTTTCATGTTTTGTATGGGCCAAATTATACATTAGTTCCCCAAACTATCTTAAGTGGGTTTATCTAGTATCTTAATGCATTGGAGAGGTATAGCAGCCAGGGCTCCCACTCAAAGTTTGGTGTTCATATGCATTCTCCATCATTGCTGAATTATGGGAATACCAGATGATTGGTAGAGTGTGTGTTTCTCAGATAATTTTGAGAAGATAAGCACTGAAATTTCCATCAACATGGATGGGGCAACCTAGTCGAATCGGGGTGGGACGCTTGTAACCCATCCCGTGATACAACTTTCTCTAACTTGAGAGGTTATTCGAGTCACTCGGTGGGGAATTTCAGGATAATAATTCAAATACCAATAAAGGTACGTGTTGTGATAGGAGAAACGGAGATTGATGGTGACATATCATCTCCTCGTGATATACAGGGCGGCACGAGCTCTAAACCTGACGACAATTCACTTACAGAGTCACATGTTCCAGCTATAGCCAAAGAGAGATGGATATTGGGTTGTTGGATCCGGGAGGCTCGTTTTTCCGATTTAGATGACCACAAATAAAGAAAAGGTCATACTCTTTGAGTTATATTCAGAGAAATGGTTTAAAAAGAAACACTTATCAAGGCTATATTAAGTGATACCGATTAATGAATATATGGAGATTACGATTAAGAGATATCTATAGATCCCAAAGGCGTTTAGGAGGTGTTTTCCACTTATTTGGAAGCGACTTTTTGGTGTTTAGTCCGGTGTGGCTCTCTATGAGTGTCAAGGGTTTTGAGTTTTATTTGGAATTTAGGTGGCTTTTGTTTAGGAATGGTGTTTGGTTTTGTTTTGGTGCGGTTTTGTAATCTCTAGCTCCTTGCTAGATTCTATATAGTAATAAAATAACTTTGTCGTTCAAATATAAAAAAATTGTGCCATACTACCATGCATTAAGACAACGAGACATGTAAACACACGTTGACTGACTTGATCCACAAATCTGTGGTGCATAAACAACTCATGTGACTTTTGCAATCTCATGAGTTACACATAAAGACTAACATGCATGATCTAGAATAGCGAGTTATAATATCCATAGGAGGTTAAACTTGAACATCTTAATTCAAACAAAATGGCGACTATTCACATTATGATTATTACTGAATCAACGCTACAGCAATATTATAAGTAACTTTCGACTTAAAAAACATTATAAAGCGATTTAACCATGGTTTCCGAAACATTGTCTGACTAATCCACAGGGTTTGAACCCATCGCCATACAGATTCAAACCAGGTAAAACCCTCTATTTTCAGGAGGTTTGTGTGGCCACTTCAAGGTTGTTTGCACCTAACATGGTGTGGCCACTTCAAGGCTATTTGCATCTAACAGGAATTGAATTTAAAACCTCAAACATTTAAGAGTGATAGCCACAAACCTTTTTGACACTGGTCCACCTTTAAGTGGTTAAAAAGAAAAAAAAAAGCGCACACATTTTTAATCTTCTAAAAGTTGATTTCTATAATGCAACATGTGATGCTTTCTTATGAGTCTTCGTGGGTTCAAATTTTGGACAAAAATATACAATGAAATGTCAAATTTATTACTCGTTTAGGGACCACAATGTACCGAAGCAAAATCATGTCTATTGACTGACTTTGCCGCATATGGTTCATGATATGCCACATCTTTTGGGATTTAAAAATTTTCATTTAACAATTGAATTTGCCGCTATTCGTAGCCCTACGGGCTAAAGTGAAAAGAAACAAATATGTATTGTTGGTTGTATATTAAGGTGGGTGGAAGTAGTTATTTGTAGGGGATGGACACTTATCCCTGTTGATACAAGAACAAACAGGCTTTCTGCAATTGCTGCCGAAATGGGGCAACTATAAAATCTTATTCAAGACCGCCGTAATGCATGTTCGAACAAGTTAAACATACCCCTTAAAGCTATGTTTAACATTTTCCTTCAATAAATAGTTTTTCTAACGACAACAAATATTTCTAAAGTCTAGCATGAAGTTAGAAATAATAGTCCAAGTCTAGCATGAAGTTAAAAATAATAGTCCATTTTATTAAAACTTTCTTTCATCTGTTATATAAGAACGGGAAACCCTTCTCGTGGCCCCACCAGCGGTTGCACGTCTAATACGAGGGAGGAAAATAGCTATGATATTCGCTTTACACTCCATATCTCGAATCAAAATGGCTACCATCGTGGGTACCTCTTTCAACTATTAGAATTCCAAAGAAATAGTGAAGGGGAAAAAGGCAATCGCATTTTCAATCAATGAAATGCATTTTCCGGCCTGGAGTGGATTCTAGCGTAAGGACTTTCTTATTTGTTCAGTATGAATGCTTGAAAGTAACTTATATTAATATTCTCAATACCATCTATATACAAAAGATATTCTTCCATGGACAGGATATATACATTGACTTGCCAAAGAAGTGTAACATGCTACATCACTTTAACAAGTTGCCAAAAAGCTATACATCAATTGCTACAATAAAGGTTAGGTTCTTCAAAAGGGTTTCAGTTCTACCATATCTACTGACAGTTAACTCGAGTTTTTCCTTTTTTTACTGGAACTTGCTAAGTTGTCACCTGAAGAAGCATATCACACAATCAAACGTGAACGAAAACGCTTATTGAAAAAACCAAATTCACTCTTAACTCAAAAAAAATCTATAGCATATAAAACATGTGTCCATACTTAAATAGACTCAACCATTAGCATGCTTATAAAGTTTAACGAGTCTCGAACATTGTGGATAAGCCACGGCTCAAGCTGTTGTATGGTTAAGACACGTGTTCTAAACTCAAACATAAGGCTTCAATCATGCATACGCAGCAGAATCTAATACATTTTCATGCTATAACATAGTATGCATATGCGGATATAACATAGTATATAAATTTAGATGAATGTGGAATTCTGGCAACCTGCTTTTTCATCAGTTAGATCCATTTTACTTCCTTTCACTTTATAATTTGTTCAACTTATGCTTGAATTACAAGAAAATTTGTTTCTCAAATACCTAGGTGAGCCTATAAGACACTGCAAACTATACATCCCCTTACTGACATCCATATTTTACTTCATTAAACAGTAAGAGTCGGTGCACTTGGTGGTCATGGAATACATATCATGTAAAGAGATGGTGAAGAAAAGACAATTACCTATCGTTAGCAACTTCCCCTGCAACCAAATTCATTCTCAATATTCCATCTATCACTTTTCAGTCCTGCATCTTTTTACCTGTGTCAATAAAACGTCATCATATTGCAGGTTTAAACCCCTAAGAGGAAAAACCACCATCTTATAATATATACTAAGTTGTTTAAAAAAGAAAATGAGTATCCAAAATTCATGATAACTGTTCACAAGCAATGTAAACTAACTTTGGCTCTATGGTTCATCCTCCATTGCATTTCAACCTGAATGATTCCAAGTTCTTGCGCCCTAATTAGCAGCCCAAATTTGCAAACAATGTATTCTATCCGTTAAATGTGTAATCACAAAAATATGGTAACCAATATGAGGACAGCTTAATTATATGTACGTACCTCGATAGTCAATCGTGTAAAAAGTTAGCAAAAAGTCCTTAGACCGGCTTACATCGCAGATTCTTGCTTTTCACATTTTTTAGAGCTAACATGGTTCTTGAATCCGGTTGGACCCCCTGCAATAGCATCTCATCATAAAGTGCCTGAGCCTCTACAAAACCCCGAGAGCAAAAGCCACTAATAAGAGATGTGTATGCTATGGTATCTGGTTTAAGTCCTCTTTCGATCATTTCACTGAAAAGACGCATAGCACCCTGAAGGTTGTCTGATTTACAATAATTGTCAATCAAAACTGTGTAGCAAATAAGATCAGGTTCCAACTCTTGCATTCTGGTCAGATATTTTGACAAATTCCTATGTTCTCTTCCGGTGGTAATATATTTTGACATATTACTATCTTTTCTTCCAGTGTCTCTGCCAATAATATTTTTCCTATTTACTTTAGATTCCCCGTCATATAGTACTGTATAAGTTATGATATCCGGTTGTATACCATTACTTATCATATCATCAAAAAGATCATAAGCTTCTTTTAAGCAATTTACCCAATAATAACCATTTAACATAATCGTGTAAGAAACGACATCCGGTGTTATTCCTCTTGCGATCATCATATCAAAAACCCATCGGGCCATCCGCATATCTCCAGCACGACAGTATGCAGATATTAATTTAGTGTACATAATCTTAGACGGGCTATTTTCTGATTTCAATATATCTTTAAATAGCAATAAAGCTCTATCAGTTTCATCTTTATCACAGAGACCACTAAGAAGTTTAGAACAACAAGCTTTTGCCACTAAAAGCTCGTTTTTCCCTTGCTCGGATAACCTAGAAAAAAGTTCATACGCTTTTTCTATATTTGAGTCACAGTACCCATTTATCAAACTAATATGATTACTTACACTTTTTCCTCCAAGATTATCAAAAAATAATCCCGCTTCATTCACCTTTCCACCTTTACATAATCCTTCAATGACAATGCTATATGTAACACTCGTAGGTTCTAAACCATGTGCTACCATATTATCTAAAAGAATCATAGTCTCCTCAAAAAGCCCACATCTTGATAACCCGCCAATAAGCACGTTGAAAGTAACGGTATCGGGCTTCAAACCACTCTCATTCATCTCACTGAAGATTTTTAAACCATTTTCAACATCTTTATGAAGACAATGTCCGTTAATCAAAGTGGTGTAATGCATAACATCTGGTTTTATTTGATTACGTTTCATCTCTTCAAACAACAAAACTGCTTCACTCAATTTCCCTAATCTACATAAAGCATTAATCGCGATATTAAACGAAATTTTATCAAGCACAACACCTGATTCCATTGCATTTATGAACTGGTATACAGCTTCAGACAGCATCCCTAGACGACACAAACCTTGCATAATCAAGCTCATAATCACACAATTGGTTTTGATACCATTCGAACACATTCCCTCATGAATTTCCAATGCCTTGAGAATATCCCCTTTTTTACAATACCCTTGAACTAACGCACCATAACAATATGCATCCGGAATAACTCCCAAATGTTTCATGTCATATAAAACATTTTCAGCATCCACTAACTTCAACTCTTTTACAAAACCACGAATTACACAAGCATAAGCAAAAAAATCAACGGGTGAGCCTGATTCTCTCAGCATTTTTACCAACTGAAAACCCGAGTCTGTTTCACCATTTGAGCAAAGCCCATCAATATAAGAACCAAAAGTGAAATTATTAGGCTCGACTCCAGCTTCATTCATCTCGCTGAAAACATCTCCAGCTTCTTTCACACGCCCATTTCTACATAGCCCTTTAACCACAATCCCATACGTGTACACATTCGGACAAAACCCATTCATCTTCAAATGTTCATAAACCACCATAGCCATATCCACTTCACCCTCTTCAACCAAACGATTCATCAAAAGATTACACGTAAGCACAGACGGAACATCTCGTCCCTCAATCTTAACCAACACATCAGCCGCCTCACACAGCTTTCCAGCACTAACAAACGCCTTCACCAAACCATCAACCGCTTTAACCAACAAACCCCCCTCATCCACACTAACCTCTCTCAACAGCCCCTCAACCAACTCCGAAACCTCAAAACCAAACGCCCCATCTTTATCCTCAATAACATCCAAAAACACACCCTTTAACCTCCCAATCATACCCCAATAACACAAAAACCTTACAACACCCATATAACTACCCACATCATGCTTAAAACCACATTCCCTCAAATGGGTAATAAAAACCAAAGCACTTTTAGGTTTCTTCTTTAAAAACTCCAACGTTTCCGTAACCGACATTTTATCAAACAGTTGGTGGGCATGATCAAATAAGTCATTACCAACACCACTACGCGCAAATGTATTGTTTTCGTCGCTACCGGAGTCCGAAACATCGGAGAATGGTAACTGGGCAAGCGATGAAAGTGAATTAAATCGAAAAATAAAGTGATTTTTGGCGATTTTACGGCGAAAAACTGATCTGAGTAGATGAACCCACATGGGAGTTACATGGGGTTTGCATTTGGTTTTGGATGGTGTTAAGTTTGGAACATTGATTTGGGTCTTGTTTAAGTGATTGTAGTTAAGATTGTTAAAGTAAGTGTTTCTGTGTTTTGTAGGGTTTAAGACATTGGTTGAAGATCAGTTTTCAGGGTTTAAGAATTAAAATATTGAAATATGATGTTGGTGTGAAATGGTACCTAAAGTATTTGTAAGTTTATGTTTTATGTCCTTTTAAAAGAAGTTGTTCGGTCCGGTCCTCGGTCCATCCGTTTCCCTATTTTTGGTCATCGGTCCGGTCCGGTCCGGTCTTACGAAAAAAATCGACAATTATGTATTGTTGGACCGGATCTGACCGAACCGGACATGGTCCAGTCCGGTCCTGTGTTTTGGCCAAACTCGGTTTCGGCCCGGTCCCGTTTCTTTCGGTTCGGTCCGGTTTTCGGATCGTGAACACCTCTAGTTGTCCATAGTGATTTTTGTTGCAACATATTTGATTGGGATGCAACTACCACCAAATGACCTAGTCGGAAGTTGTTAGCTTTAAAACAAGATGTTAAATATTCAAACCTCGTTAGGTGTATAAATTTGGAGGCGGCCAGAAAAAGGTTGGAAACAGTTCCAAGATTATCCTTGTGAGGTCGCATACATCTGAATCAAAAGGCTCGCCCTCCCAAGTAACCTGAATACGAAAAACCACAGCCATTTACCCCTGTATATTTCTCCATGAGGTCCTCATCCTCTTCATCTTCAAGATCCAAGATCCACTCATCTAATCGATTTGCGTAACCTGTTTGATTTCCATTCATCGAATAACGTTTGATTTGTGTAGATCGATAATAGCTTTCTCTAACCAAATCTCTCTCTATCAAATCTCTCTCATAAAAAAAAATTAGGGTTTCAAGATCCAAACCCAAATTTTAATACCAATCAAATTAACCACAACGATGTCTTCTGATTCAATCATTCTAGACGCCATTCATTGATTAACGATTATGTATCATGATTCATCCTTGTTTTATTATGTCCTTGCTGCTATTAATTGTGAGGAATTTAGGCTTGTGATTTTTATTGCTCCCTAAATCTTCTGTGATCAATTGATTTACCGGAGGATGGTATTTGATTTGGATTGATGTCTGTATACATTTTTTTTAATTGATTCGACGCGTTTTAGTGATTGTTTTAGTTGGCTCTTTTAGGATTCTCGCCCAGATCCTCCTTTTTATTTTCATCCCTAATTTTTCCTCTTTTCCATATTTTTTTCAATCTTTTTGTGATCTCCCTTCAATCTAAATTCATGGGTGAAGACTGGCAAGAGGTTCCGAGTAGGAACCATAGGCGATCCAATGCTGACGATGTTTCCAAGGTTGCTAAATCGGTTTTTGTGACTAATTTCCCCGAATCCGTTTCTGCCCGGGATTTATGGAAGTCATGCAGTGTGTATGGGACAGTTGTGGATGTTTTTATTCCCTCTAAAAAATCAAAAGCAGGTAAAAGATTCGCCTTTGTGCGCTTTATTAAGGTTTTTAATCTAGATCGTCTTGTGGAGAACCTGTGTACTATATGGATTGGTCGTTATCATCTTTACGCAAATTTGGTTCGTTTTGAACGGCCGCATAAGTCTTTT
>BQNB010102065.1:5230-22071 GCA_026074375.1 Tanacetum coccineum
TTTTTGTTTCCATATATGTTATCTTACACCTACACCCCACAACCCTTTAAAAGACCTCTTAGATAGTAATGAATAATACTTGCGCCTAAGTGGTAGAGGTTTGATCCTTTACTAATCCTATGGTAATTTATATGCTATGACAGGTAATGAGTGTTGATTTTCTGTTTCCCCCTTTATGTTACAATTTATTATTCACCCGAGAGAAAGAGAGAATCCCAAACACCTATGTAAGGTGCTAGTATATACTTTACATGCTTTTATTATGAGGTCTTAAAGGTTATGTTGTAAAATACTTTTAAACATTAAATGACCCTCATATTGCTATTGTTTAGGTAGAAAATCCCATTTGCTTGAGGACAAGCAAATCCTAAGTGTAGGGGTATGTGATGAGGTGTCATTTTATACACTATTTTAGGGTCATTTAACCCCTTAAATCATGCAAATATGCCCAGATTATGTGCTTAATCGTTTGTTTTTAGGTTTCTGGCACTTAGATGGCATTTAGAGGAAATATACGTGACTTGGGCTCATTTGGAGAAGAAACGGACAAGACTACGACTCTACACCAAGAACCATGAAGAAATATTCCCTCAAAGCCTAGAGACGGCGTCGCAGCCATAAAGCGATGGCGTCAAGACATTCATGGTAACAACGTCAAAGATCTAGCAATGGCGTCAAGACGTAGCTGACTTAAAGTGGATCTAGAACCATCTACATGGTAACAGCGTCAGAAGTATAAGGCGATGCCGTCTCATCGATATCCATATAAATATAAACTCATTTTTAGGGTTTCAAGTGTGTAACTTTGTATAACTTTAGGGTGACGAACCCTAGCTTTTATAGCAACTTCATAGGTCGTTTTTAGGGCCTCAAAACCATATTGTACCACCTTGGAACCATGCTTTAATTCAAGTAAGGTTATTTATCATTAATCAATATATATGTCTATGTGTTTTGTGATTGATTTATCTTCTTGCTTTCATTATAACATGTGAGGTTAAACCCTCCTTTGTATTTGCTTATCATTGCATGAAAGTCAGATTGTAGATCCTATTACTGTTGCTTCTTGTTGATGAATGTTCGCGTTAGGCTTTAGAAAACCAGCTTTTGTTTGTATCGCTGTAGATACGTCTCGGGAAACGCGAGTGCATAGAAAGGATACCATCGGGTAACAGTCTTCATACTACCTTGCCCCTTTATATGGTTGATCCCTCTTAAGATATTTCACAAGCATTTAATATACTCTTAGGGGCCTTGTAATAGTCTTCATACTACTTTACTTATGTGTTGCCTTAATGGAATATTAAATAGACGGCAGGTTCGTGTAATCCTTTCATGACCTATGAAATACTTACACAGATCATCACATGTGCGACAAGGCAACATGATTAGGAGAAGTAATCTGATAAGTAATGTATGACTATGTAAATACAATATAATTATCATAAAGTTATCACTAGTAGATTAGATATTAGTTAAATTAGTTATTAGTCAAACAAACCAACCTCTTAAACCATAGATTTACCTGCTTTCTATAAAATATAAAAACACAAAAAGAATATTCTCTCAACCCTTAGAATTCTATTACACCGTGATTAAGCCTTCCTAACCTATTCCCTTAGAGAACAATAATAACCCCCGAGTCTTGCCTCTACTACACTGCAATGATTAGGTACACTGCCTGAGGAGTTTTAAAA
Source organism: Tanacetum coccineum (assembly GCA_026074375.1). Lineage (NCBI taxonomy): Eukaryota > Viridiplantae > Streptophyta > Magnoliopsida > Asterales > Asteraceae > Tanacetum > Tanacetum coccineum. Next base: position 6,928 of record BQNB010102065.1, read on the forward strand.
CTTCTTATAAGAAGTCTCTTACGACCTCCGTACATCATCTTCCTAGCCACAAGGGTGGTCAGCACTATAAGGAATGAATCGAGTCCAAGAAAAATTATCTAGAAGACATACTAGCAATTTTCTTTACTCGTTACGGTTTAAACTCATACATCATGACAAATGCAAGATGTTATTATTTTAGTAGCTATAGACAAAATGTTCTCTAGTTACACAAATTATTTTATCTTTCAAATATTTCTGAACCGAAAAAGGGTAATGAAAGATTGAAAGTAAGTTTGAATATAATTGAGAAAAATTCAATTATAACACTATCTTATTCTTTTCAACCAATGACAAGAGATAGGAGTAAGTCTCACTCTTCTTACCAGGAAAAGAGACTATGTTTTTCTTTTAAGAAAACAGACTTTTGTTTACGAATTTTGTTGCAATAACACAATTAATCAGAACATAGAAAGTTCAATTTATTAGTATTTTCGATAATTAAATTCTTAAAAGAATTAACAACCTAATTAATTACTAATAAGACTAAGATCCAACTTGACCTCCCACTTATTACAGAGGTCTGACCAACGTGTAAACAAGTAGGGCAAGAGGTAAGCGGCGTGCGTTAATTGCATTGGTAATGGAACTCTTAGTTTTATGAGACACCTGACTTTAGTAACTCATATAGTAATGTCATGTACATGTTTTGTCTCATCTTATGCCTCGGGTCTGAGGTCTGACCAGGTAACTCGATTTATGTCTACCAAAAAAGAACGTGCAAAAATTAACATAGATCTGACCTATGAAAAAATTTGCCATGGGTTGAAAAGGCCCTGAGGTCTGACCAGATAGGTCAATCCAAGTACACGTGTTCTTAGTTTGGTTGACATATACTTAAAATTTCACATAGTGGTGACTCATAAGTTTTTTAAAGGCAAGAGGTAAATGCTAAGCGTTAATTGCATACGGATGAAACTCTTAGTTTTTATGAGACTTATGATATTAGTAACTCTTATAGTAATGTCAAGTGCATGTTTAGTCTCATCATATGCCTCGGGTCTAAGGTTAGACCAAGCATACTCGACTTAAGTCTATCAAAAAAGAACATGCAAAAATTAACATAGATTTGACCTATGAAAAATATTGCCATGGGTTGGAAAGGCCCTAAGGTCTGACCAAAGAGGTCAATCCAAGAGCACGTGTTCTTATTTTGGGTGCCATAGACTTAAAATTTCACATAGGGTATACACATAAATTTTATAAAAAATATGTGACAAAATCATGTACAAAGAAGCATGCAAAACATCTTTGTAGCACAAGTTAAGAAAATGCTTTGTTAACTTTTAATCTAGACATCATCTTTGTCAAAAGTTCTCAGTAACTCCATTTGAACGCATAAAGAAGCAGAGAAGCGGTTCATCGCGAACTTCTTTTGGGAAAGTCCCGCCTTATACCTCTCTTATAGTTTGTTCAAGATGGGTGAGCTGATTTTCAATTGACTAATGATGTATTTAAGAAAAACTTTTAACTCTCTCAGAAAACATGTTTCAAGCATAATGTCCATATTTATTTTTCCAAAACCAAGTTTTACAAATAACACATAACTTGTCACTAGGAGTATATAATTATGTGTGTAATTTCATAGACAAATTAAACCAAGTTTCTATTTAAGTATTAGTCTGTTTACAGTTTCAAAAAATCTTTTGCATATAGTCATAAGTCACAAGAAGTATAAACATATAAGCACATAAACAGACAGAAAGTGGGGATGAGGTAAAGACATAATCTATTCAGAAAGCAGTAAATCACATAATGCCCTGAGGTCTCACGCGAGTCTTCCCTAAACAGAGAACCAAAAGACTCTTACTAGGTTTTCTGCTAAAGTGCCTAGATTGCCACATCCATCATATAACATGATTGCGTGAGTCTTAAGGCTAGGATAATGAAAAGAATAGAAGATTTAACACTCTCAATTAACTTTCATTTTAAATCCATTATTATTCAATTTTTTAACTAGCATTAAAGCAAGATTCTAGATTTTTATTTATTCTTTATGGCAAGCATTGCATATTGTTGCCATAATTTTCAATTAAAATAATAAATAAAGGTATCTCATGCAGTTCAAGTGTGTTTTATAAGTGTGTAACCCATAATACCAAATGAGGTTGACTTGTGATGCCACTGTTAGGATTTTACAAACTAGTTAACCATTAACTACGAGTATGCAGTGAATGTGTCTAGTTTAATGTCTATGATTAAAACACAAATAAGGAAAGAAAAACTAACCGTTATGTTTTATGACAAAAGTCAATAAACAAGAATCTTGATCTTGAAATCATTAGTGATTAAATTATCACCTCTACGGTTGCTCACACAACACGTCAAACAAATATGTCATGATGCTAGTCGTCACTTCACGTCTCTCAAACACCTTGTGTTGAATCTTTCTTGGATCAAAAATCACAAACAAAACCCTTGTTATTAGAAACAAAAATCACCAAAACCCTAATTAGGGTTTATGCAATTTTGGTTGAACCGAAATCCAAGAAACCAAAACCCTTTTGGGTTTATAACTTTGTTGTCGACTTGGAGAACAATAAACCGAAACCCTTGAAGCTTGTATTACTTTATCGATAGACTTTGTGTGCGAAACAATTCGCACCAAAAAACCTTGTAGGGTTCATCGGAAAGTCATAACAAGGAAAAAAGGGAAGAACAAAACCCTTTTGAAGGGATGTTTTGTCGAAGGTTTTGGGAGATGGAAAACCGAATAATCTTTTTAGGTTTTAGGGATTTGATTGATGGAATAATGAGCGAGGGTTAGGGTGCTTTCTTTAGGACCCCATTTACCTAGTCCTTGATGAACATGGAAACAATAATTCGTTCCTTATTCCAAGTCTCCTCCTCCTCAAATCTAAATTAACACAAAACAAAAAACCCCCTCTATTTACTGATGCGGTCGGATAATTTAGGCTCCCACTTTTGGTGTGGGGTTGTGGCTTTGTTAAGGACCTGTGTATGTTTACTTGGAATTAGAGGTTGAGTTTGTTAGTAGTTAATAATCGGTAAAGTTCGTTCACTGTTTTTAGAGTGGTAGGGTAGGTGTGGGTTTTTGTTTAGGCTAGAGGCTGGGAGGTTCGCTGGGGGAAAAATTTTGGCACGATCGGTCGGAGTGGAGATCGTTATTATGGACAGTCTGAATCTCGTCAAAGATGGAATTTATGAGCAACTAGGGGTGGGGGGTTGGTTGGTGGAGTTAATGTTAGGCGGTTGTGGGATTGGGTGGGCCATGGCTGAGATGGACGGCTGTCGTGATTGGGGGGGAGTTTGATTATATTGATTTTGGGCGTAAGGGGTGCATAGGTGTTTTTGTTTTGGCTTGGGTAAGGTTTAGATGGGTCGGGCAGATTTTGCGTTTGGGTTGGTTGGTTGGTTATTGTTGAGTGTATTGAAAGTGGGCTATATAGTTAATTGGATGTTTGAGAGGGAAGGGTGTGCGCAATCTGTCTGTGGTCATCAGCTCATGGATGGGAGGGGATGGTCGTTTTAGCTTTAGAGAACCATCGGGGGGGGGCATTCTGCGGGGGTTGGGGTTATGACTCGTAGGTGTTTGACATTTGAGGTGGGAGGTACCGGGAAAAGTCGAGCGGGTTTGGCCTTATTGCTTTATTGACGGTTCTTTGGTTAGGGTCAGAGGATGGTGTTGGGCGTTTCGGTGGTGTGTGGGGGGGTTTATAGCTGACTGGAGGGCACTTCGTACAGTGTACAGGGTGTGCATGGCTTGTTCAAAGCACCAGGGATTACTGAGGACTGCATATGCCCTACTTGGGAGCGTTTGGAATAGTATTAGGTATGGTTGGGGAAGGAATTATGGTTTTTTACATGGTAAGTGGTTGCAACAAGTGAGTGATTGGGGAGAGGATTAGAATGGGAGGGGGTATTGATGTATGCGGGTATAGTGGATTGTGGGCAATCGGTTGGGGTGGTGGGTGTGTATTTCTTGCTAGGCCGAGATGGGTCCACATTTTTCGTGGGGTGAGGAGTTATATGGGCATGTATAGGGGTTTTTGGAGGTTGGGTTAGTGGGATTGGCAGTGGGGTTATAGTGTCTGGTTGTTTTTTAGAACCATGGTAGAGATCAATAAGGCGTCGAGGTGGCGGGGCTAAATTAGTTAGTGCGAGCGTCGGTGTTTGGTGGTTGGGAGATTAGCGGAGGTCATGGTATTGGTGTATAGGGGGGGAGGGGTTGTTTTGTTACGGGAGGGGATGGTTTGGTGGGGGGATTTGTTTCTGTTGGTAATGATGTTAATGTATTTTCGGGGGATGGGTGGTGGTAGGGGTGTGTTCGGCAGGTTATGGACGGTTATTGATTTATAACCTACCACAATTTAATTACTAATAAGAAATAAGAATCCTACCGCGACCTCTCTCTTATGTATCTACTGGTCTTGACCAACGTGTTTAACCAACGTACGGGCAATGTGGTAAATCGCTGTGCCGTTAATCTGATGAGAGACTGCTATATCCTTATTACGGTTGGTTTGTGTCTTTAGGTAATTGTAGATAAATAGTTTTGGTTTGTCATTCGGGTCGGCGGGGGTGGAGGCAAGATCGAGGACGGCGCGGTAGTAGGATATTGTCCTTGCATACTACGACGTTAGTTCCCTCTAATATATCGCGTTCATGATTTTTGGGTAATTGATGTTCTAGACCTCTTGAAGTTTATTGTCAATGGGTTCGGAATAGGCAATAAGGTACCTCGTCACTTTTGTGGGAGCTATGCATTTGCCGTCGCACAGTGGGGTTTGTTGGCAGGGGATTTGGTATTTATTTATTGGAACTGATTGGGTTTATACAGTATTCGGGATTTTAGTAGATGTGTTCCATATAAGGGAGTAAAAAGTTGCTTCGAATTTATTATGAGTGGGTGCTATGTGAATTTTCTCGAGTGGGGTGATGGGTGCGTGACTGCATTTGGTCACAATGGGTCTCGGTTAGCTCATGTATAGCACTAAGAAGCGGTTGTTGAGGGGTATAAGCGTGTATGAGTGGTCCTTTTTTACAGTTAAGGCGGGGATTGGTTTGGCAGGATGGTAGGTCCGAGAGGTGTGGAGTGGGGATTGATTGGGGGAGAACGAGGGGCTTGGGGGAGTTTTTGGGGTGGGTGAGTGTTGTTTTTAGGGCGTTAACGGATAGTGTTAAAACAAGGTCTTCATGTGTGTTTGTAACGTGGTATTATGGTCACAAATCCAAGTTGTACTAAACTAAACAAATTGTAGCTGGTCTCAAGGAGTTTTTATTTTATGTCGTTCATTTTATAAGATATAATTTAACCCAAGGTTTCTCAGTTATGTATGAGTAACGTTTTGATAGGTTTCACATAATATATTCTTGGCATTTTAGCATAAGTCACAATGGTGGTATATTCTTTTATAGCCTCTTAATAAAAATGTACTAGAATGTGGGGATGTGACGTGGTTGTATTGTCGAAGGCGGCATGTTAGATTAGTCTTGAATCGGATTATGCAACCATATGGGTCTCTAAATGTGGCACGATCCCCCTTTAGGATGTTCACTCACTTTTGTAGAAAGCTATTGGGGGGAGGGAACAGTTTGGGGACGTGCTGCGAACAATGCCTGCGGCTGTGTTTGGTGGGCAAGGGTAGCGAGGACCACCCCTTTAGGAAGGAAGTGTGAGCGGGTATAATGTTGTGTCTGTTAAGGTTTATAGTGATTGCAGTTGGGGGTTGGGGGTTGTAAGTGAGAGTGTGGCTTGAGTGTGGTATAGTGGTTGTTGTTTGTGGCGAGGGGGGGGTGTGTTGGCGGTTGGCAATTTTTTATTATTCGTAGAGCAAATGTAGTTGCTTTTTTAACATTTTACATACAAGCCGCTCCAAAACAGGTTCCTAAGTGTTGGTTTTAGTCCGGTGGAACCCTTTCTTCACTTATACGTTGGGGACTAAAGTGATCGGACAATGTCGGGTGGGTTTCGAGTATTTCAGTGAAGGTTAAGTGAGTTAGGTAGGTCCCGGTACGATGGACGGAATTGGGTTAAGCTGGTCTGATTGTAGTAGGATGTTATAATCTTTGATTGGGTATGTTTATTTAGCTTAAGGGGTGGTGGTTTGGTATTATGCGGATTGGGTTCTCGTTGTGCGGGCTGGAGGGTTTTAGACTTGAATGGGTGGGTTTGGTTGACTAAAATCTTACGGAGGGCTATTAACAATTTTAAAGGATTGCTTTGTCGGCTCGTTGGGTGCGGTTGGCCTAGGTAGATTTCTACTGTGCAGGGGGTTTAGGGCGATATGTTCGGTAATTGCACAAACTAATCTTATCACTGGTTAATTTTGTTCCTATTAACTCCACACACATAATTACACCTTTTTGCTGGGTGGATGCAATGTTAGGAAATTGAAACCGAATATTATACACCTCCCACAAAAAGAAACCCTAAAACCTTTCTGGGTTTATAACTCTTGTTGTCAACTTGGAGAAACAATAACACACCGAAATCCCATTGAAGCTTGTATACTTTCGATAGCTTTGTGGGGCGAAAATTCCAATCCCCCGCACATAAGAGAGACCCTTTTGGGTTTCACCAAAATCGAAACAAGGAAAAGGGAAGAACCGTATATACCCTTTTGATGGGATTTCTTGGTCGAATGTTTTGGGCAGAGTGGGCGGGAAAATCGAAAATCAGTTTAGGGTTTTAGGGATTTGAATGAATGAATAATGAGCTAGGGTGAGGGTGTTTATATAGACACCCAAAACCTAGTCCTTGGTGAACAAGGAAACCATAATTTATTCCTTATTCCAATTCCTGCACTTCCTTAATTCTAAATTAACACAAACACCCCCTCTAATCACCTTAAGGGTTGGCCACCACAAGGCACCCCCTTTAGGTTTGGGTTTTGTCAAGTCCCTTTGGTTTACATTTAAATATCCGTTGAGTTAGTTATAAATTAATAACGGTAACTAACGAACATTTAAATATACGTGAATTATAAATAAAATAAACATACTCTTTGTGTCTTAACGTGTGTTCCCCTAATAGGCTTACGTACTTCTAGTTGCATAACATGCAAATCTAACTAGCATATTCTAACACGTATTGAATCCCTGGTTTCTCTACAGACTTGATGCTTGATTCATGATTGATATTAAATAGATTACAGACATCACGAGTAACATCATTAACTCATTTTTCTTTCTTGGTTTCCATGTTGTAAACATGACAACCCTTTCAAAATCCACAACAACGTATTCACAGTAAAGAACCCCTAACGTTCAACCCATCACCATATTGTAGTCTGCTTAGCCTTTAAACCTAGTGTAATGATTTCCATTTTTCTTGTATCTTTAGTCCCTTGTGATCATGACTGATTTCTAATTAGCTTCTCCTTTTAATAAAGCTTATCATCACAACTCATATTGTTTTTTAACAATTCATGGTTATTATAATCACAAGTAAACACCACATTACCACTCTTATTCTTACCTTCTTGACATTTAAAATGCTTCAATCATCAACACTTGCAATAAAAACATTATCTACTCCTTTGTTGTCATCTAACTCACCATCTTTCTCAAATTATTCTTGACTATTTGCAACAGAGGTTTTAGTTTCCTTACTTACTTTTTCTATTTTCACTAAAGTAGAATCCCAAAAGTCATATTCTATTTTTACACCAGGATTACCATTTTCCACCAATCTATTATTCAAGATCTTAGGAGTATCATTACTGGGTTGAGACAATGAAAAACTAGTGAATTCCCTTTCTCTACTTTGATCACATTGAAAGTTATCAAGAACCATTAAACAATTACTGTGAACCTAAATTTCACTTGAATCTACCACATTCTCTTCACAAGATTCATCAAGAACCTCCACGCTCTTTGTTGATCCCAAGCCTTGATCAATTCTTTACCTTGTAAAGAGTATGTTACCTTGGATGAATCCAAAATAACAATGGTAGAAACTTTGTGTGTATATCAAAGAGTATACAGAATCTACTCTTTAATACTCTAGAAGATATATCAATGAAACAATAGATATGAATGAACAAAAATGCTCCAATATTATTAATGATAAATAATATAAGTATTCTGTGTAGTACTAGGGTTTACAACCTTGAAGCTATTACAATGAGATGTTATGTAGGTATGTGTATGATAATGAGATGAATGAGATGAATAAACTAGATACCCTAGGATCTCCTTTTATACACCAAGGAGTCCTAATGAGCTTACAATACTTTCCTAAATATTTAGTCAAATATATTAAATACAATGACTAAATATTCAATACTTTCCTAAGTATTTAGTCAAATTCTCAATCAGCATTAATCTCTTCAATCATCATTAATCTTCAGTCTTCTTTTTGACTAATCAGCATTAACTTCAGTTGAAACAACAAGAAGACTTTCAGCAGCATTAACTTTCTCACCAACAACAATAATCTTGAACCAGCAGTAGTAACTTTATAACCAGCAGTCTTAAGTCTTTCAGCAGTAATAAGTTAGCACTGACAGTACTAACTTACTCTAGCAGTACTAACTGACTAGTTTAGTACCGACAGTTGTAATCTTGAGCAATACTAACTATTTTCTTCTAACAGTACTAACTGTTGGCTTGGCAGTACTAACTCGAAGTGTTTAATTCCCAACAATCCTCCCCTAAACTTGTGATTTACCTCCAAATCATCAAGTTTCTTAAATTAAACCTTCATTTTCTTTGCTGAGAGGATTCTTCCAAACACTTCATCTTCTTGGTCTTTCTGCTTTTACTACACTCTTCTCTAGATTCTTCTTTTTCTTTGCTGCACTCTTGCCTCCCCTAAGCCTGTGCATCCATTTAAACAAAAGTGATCTTCATTAATATTTTTCATATCCCCTCCTGTTTGGAAGGATCCTCCAAACCATTTTCTTATGGGAAACCAAGCCATCACAGACTTGAATCTTCCTTGTGCATCAATGTAATCCAATCTTTTCAAAGTAACTGATGCACTGATGTTTTTGGATACATGATCTACCACTCTGTTCTTTGGCATCCAGACCCAACATGTTGATGCTTTAACAGCATTAAATCTATTCCTCTTGACAGCATTATGTGCATCCTTTGGCTTAGCAGTATTAACTAGTTTTATTCTAGACCTCATTAAAACTGCTTGTGGAATCATATTTCTTCTTGGATTGGAGTGAGTTATTCTTGTAGAATAATGATGAGTCACCCTCTTTCAGTTGTTCCATACTAGTTTAACCTGTCTTTGATCATTAACATGTCTCTTGTGTTTACAGGTATATTGTAGGTGATCAAAACTTCCACAGATATAGCATGCTTTATTGTGCATCACAAAATCACTTCCTAGTTGATTGGACTTCTGACCATTTCAATTTCTCTGATTCCCTCTAGGCCTTTGTGATCTATACATTTTAGCATACCTAACTGTTTTCCTAACTGGTTTTTCTTGTTGTTTTGGTCTAACAACATCAACTTTAGGAATAGTAGGAACAACAGTTTTTTTCTTTACCACAACAGGAGACTCAACTTCATCCTCATTATCAGAAACCTATTCCTTAATAATTGGAGCATCATTATACTTCCTAACTGGTTTTTCTATTTTATTGAGAGACTCTACATGATTAGCAGGATAGAAAAACTTTTCTTTCCAATCTTTGTCAACCTTAACTGGAGACTCAAAAGAGCTATTCTTTTTAGAGTCATTAGTATTCTCCTTAGAATTTACTGACTCTTTATCACAACCAGTGGTAGGCTTTAAACTAAAAAAATCCCGAGGACCAGACTCATTTACCTCAGGTCTTTGAATTCCTTCAAGACCTAAATAAGATAAGTCTAAAGTTGTGGTCTATTAAGAATCAAAGGTTAGTGAGGGGACAACAATGATAACCTACTCCTTTCTTGCTTTTTGTCAGTTTTCTGACTTTCTAACATTTCACTTAAGTCCTTAGTAGATTTATCAAACTTTGCAATCTTAAACTCAAACCCCTCCTTTTCTTGTTTAACTTTTTTCAAGTTTAGCCCTAAGTAATCCCATCTGATATTCTTTGTGACCTACACTTGTTTTAAGTTGAGCAATTTCCTTAAAAAAAGAACTTCATGTCCTCATATATTTAACAATTTGGAATCTCATAAAGTTTGCGTGAAAACTTCTTTCTGTATGTCTGCGTTAACAAACAAGTATCATCTAATTTAACAGCAATCATCATACTATTTCTTTAGGCTTCATAGTTTATTCCAGACAAATTTTTGAACAGTTTTTACCTTAAAGGTCATAAAGAAGCCATATAGGGTCCATCACTTTCCATGTGATAAAAGAGTTCTTCTAGTTTGTTTCTTCTAGAACAAAGTTTCTTAAAGCACAGGCTCTAATACCACTTGTTGATCCCAATCCTTGATCGATTCTTTACCTTGTAAATAGTATGTTACATTGGATGAATCCAAAATAACAATGGTAGAAACTTTGTGTGTATATCAAAGAGTATGCAGAATCTACTCTTTAATACTCTAGAAGATATATCAATGAAACAATAGATATGAATGAACAAAAACGCTCCAATATTATTAATGATAAATAATAATAAGTACTCTAGTAGTACTATAGGGTTTACAACCTAAAGCTATTACAATGAGATGCGTGTAGTATGTGTATGATAATGCATAAATGAGATGAATAAGATGTATGATATAATAAACTAGATGCACTAGGATCTCTTTTTATACACCAGGAGTCCTAATGAGCTTACAATACTTTCCTAAATATTTAGTCAAATATATTAAATACAATGACTAAATATTAAATACTTTCCTGAGTATTTAGTCAAATTCTCAATCAGCATTAATATCTTCAATCATCATTAATCTTCAGTCTTCTGTTTGACTAATCAGCATTAACTTCAGTTGAAACAACAAGAAGACTTTCAGCAGCTTTAACTTTCTCACCAACAGCAGTAATCTTGAACCAGCAGTAGTAACTTTATAACCAGCAGTCTTAAGTCTTTTAGCAGTATTAAGTTAGCATTGACAGTACTAACTTACTCTAGTAGTACTAACCGACTAGTTTAGTATAACTAAAAACAAAAAAAAATAATAAATAAAAAAAAAAAATAACAGTTGTAATTTTGAGCAGTACTAACTATTTTCCTCTAACAGTACTAACTGTTGGCTTGGCAGTACTAACTCTGAAGTGTTGAATTCCCAACACTCTTGTAAAGTTTAAACTAAAATTGGTGGACCATTTGGTCACATATTTTATTTTGGTACATTGGTTCTTTTTTGCTGTCAGAACTGCGTAGTCTTGGAAAATGCATTGTTCGCATAGTTAAGAAATGAATTTTGTATCTAACTTTTACATTGCACACCTAAGACCTTAAAGTTGATTTCCGGTAAGTTTAAGCTTAAGTGGTTGAGCCACTCAATCTAAACATTTTTTTAGTACAAACATCCATTTTATACAGGTTGTTGTCAAAGATGTGTTGTCACGAGAAAATGTGTTTTTCTCATAATAAACAAAAGAGTTTTGAACAGAACCTTTTACGGTGACTAGATAAGACATTAAACTATATTTGTGTAAAGTTTGATCATAAAAGAGTTAACCATATGATCACAACTTTTATATATAGATGTACTTTATGGATAAATTACCCCTATTTAGAAATTTGCAACCTTGTTTTTTCTATTATTGAGTTTAAGCCTTATAAACATACAAAGTGCAATAAAAATGTGTTTTAATGGTTAGAACATTACCTTAGTTATATTCTTATGTCCATTTTTGTTGGTTTTAAGAGTTTGTTAATGTAGCATTGCTTCGTTGTGTTGAGTCTTATGTGATTCATCACTATATGATAAATGTGGTATGAGCCACATTGTCGTTATGAAAGAATTATTACTTCCCCTTTAGTTTTACTCCACACTTTTGTAGTGTGTATGGTATTATATGAAGATGACGCAGAAATGGTGAGCTTCATTTGAGAAAATATTGAATGGCTTAATGCCAGGATATATGAGGTCAATGTGGTTGACCCCATTACTAAAATTTAATGGCTTGACATTTGTGTCACTCTGTTGAATTTTGTGTGAGGATATTACTTCACTAATCTTGGATTAAGACCGAGAAAAGGCTCTTTATGAGCATTGATATAATGAAAGGATTGAAGACGTACAATGTGATGTATTTGTGTGACACACATAAGATCATTGATTATTGGACTCTTTTTATTGTTTATTATCTTAGGATGATGTTTGAGTTGCATAAGTAGTTATTGTCAAAAGGGGATATGTTTTTGTTAAGAGATATGAGATCTCTTATTAGAAATGAAAATTAAACTATGTATTACTTAGTCTATTGCATGCTAGACTTTGATTTGTTAATTATAAATGTGCATTGTAATAAGCATATATAAAACATATCCCAATTTCCTATGTAGTTATAAACATAAGTGTGAAGCTTGTGTAATGACAAAATCAACTATGTCTTTTATTCTTTTAGTTGGAAGGAATGCAAACTCATTAAATTTGATTCTTGGTAATATGATCATGAGTATCAACAAATAATTAGAGGGAATATATACATGTGTATATACTCTATTGTCTTCATAATGATAGCAAGAAAACTTGCTATATGATTTTAAAGAAAAGAAAATTATAGAGAAATATTTTCTTTATAAAAATGAGACTGATGTTGAAAGGAAGAATCCTTTCTACAAGATTCTTGAGATAGCTTCAATGTGGGGGATTACAGTCCAGCTAGAGTTCAAAAGACACCAATTGATAACATCAAATATTTAATACTATTTTATATCAAATTCCCAAGTTTATAGCATTGCTTTATATCGTTTTGGTACTTATTTTGTTAATATTTTTTATTTTAGGTAACTTGGGCAATGGAATGGAAGTGATGTGGAAAAATGGCTTTTTATATCAAAATCCGTGTTATTCATGTGTTACGGCGTAATTGACACATTGGTTACGCCGTAACGTTGCTAACGAAGAGATTACGGCGTAAACATCTTTGGGTTGCACCGTAATCAGTTATTTATCACGAAGATTTGGAAGCTTTGATGACAATCATTTATTTAATTCGCAGATTCGGTGCTGATGAGGCTTTACGGTGTAACGTCATATATATTTACGTCATAATCATTTATTATGGAAATTATATTGTTGTTGATTAAGGGTTACGTCGCAACATGATTATTAATTACACCGTAACCAAAATTATCTCTTTAAAGAAAGAAAGCCGCGTCAGAATTTACGGCGTAAGGTCATAAAGTTTACGGCGTAACCACGTCGGCGAGGTTATGCCGTAACCAGATCAATTACAGTGTAATGATGACTCATCACAAGGACTAGAAGTGTATAATTATTATTAACTTTCAGGGATTAAATTGATTGTAACAACTACGATGGAGGGGCAAAATTGCCATATTGTGAAACTCCCTAATAACTATATATATCCCACGAGCGAATGAGATGGGATGTCATTTTTTTCCCTAGTTCTTTTTGTTCTACCTACGTAATAGACAAAAAGTGGATCTATCCCTTTTTGTTTTAGTTCGAACGTTGCAAAAGGGAAGAAAAAGGAGGAGGCAGGCTGCTTGGTTTGGTCAGGAAGATAAGACAATAATATCGTCATCATGTTCTTTTTACATTCATTATTCAAAATTAATTTTGATTGTAACGACATGATTTTTGGCTAAGCATTCTTTGTGTTATCTTAGTTGTTGAATAATTATCATTGCAATTCAATCATATAGTTGGATATTTAGCTATCATACTTTGACTATTAGCATGAATAAATACGTGTGAAAAACCCTAATGGGAATTTGAAGCTAAATTCTATAATGCCTTGTTTCTGTGACCAACAGGACCATGATTTCAGGTACAATTACCAATTAATCCGGGACATAGTGATTATAGGCTAGGATTCGATGACCATTTGGTCCTAGTTATTCAAGCTAGAATAAATGTTTGAATTGAGGTGTTAATTAAGATATAACTAGGGTAGCACACTTTCTTTCCTTTGATCACATTTAAGACCAATTTAATATACTTGCTATTTATTTTCTTGCAATCTCTTACATTTCTACAATCAATTCTACTTTCAATAATCGTGACAATTGAAACTTAGATTTTAGACTGCCAATTAGCTCTTAGGACGACCTCAGATTTACCATAACTACACTACTCACGAATGGGTTCTCTGTCCGTTAGTGCGTTTGTAAAGGTGAAGCGAGTTTTATAAATTTAATACTTGGTAAATAATTATTTAAAAGAAAACACGCATCAAGTTTTTGGCGCCACTGTCGGGGAGCTAAATAGGTTTTAAATTTGAGTTTTTGTATTTATTTTGTTTTTATTTCAGTATTTTTTAATTTTTTGTTATTTATGTTTTCCTTTTTGTGAGCATATTCTACTAATCTTTCGTGTTCGTTTTCAGGAACAAATATGGATGCTATAGATATCAACACACTATCCATTGAAAAGTACATGGCTTTGACTCAAAGGGACAGACTAGGCGTGGTTATACCGGTACTTGGGAATGACGTTGACTTCGAGATCAAAAGCCACTTTATGAGTGAACTAAGATGTAACCTTTTCGCACGTACTGATGATGAAGATGCCCACGAACATGTGCGAAGAGTATTAGAAATCACAAATCTTTTTCATATTTCTGGCTCTAATCGTTACACATTAATGCTTAGAGTGTTTCCTATTACACTCACTCGGCCAACTAAGAGATGGAAGAACCTGCTTCCAGCAGGATCAACCAGTATATGGGATCTTCTAGAGAAAGCATTTATTAGAAAATATTGTCCACCTTTAAAAACCATAAAGAAATTAGAAGAGATTCGAAATTTCAAACAAGGGATGGACGAGACACTATACCAAGCTTTGGAGAGATACAATGAACTACTATTCAAATATCTGCAACATGATCTAAACAATCATCAAAAGGTTCATATTTTCTACAAAGGTTTAGACATCCCCTCCCGAAAAATGGTCGACTCTCAAGGGCTTATCCCCATGATGCTACCTACTTAAGCCCTCATATCAATACAAATCATGGATGACCATTCGCAAAATTGGTATAATGAAGCAACCACTTAGAAAGGAAACAAGATTATTCATGCTATACAGGGGGTG
>BQNB010102066.1:0-24332 GCA_026074375.1 Tanacetum coccineum
CTCAGCTACAAGCTAAAGACGCTACAATTTGAAAGTTGAAGGAACATATCAAATTTATGAGAGAAAACGACAAAGAAGAGAAAGTCAAATATGAAATGGAAGAAATTGAGACCATAAACATTGAATTGGAGCATAGTGTGGCAAAATTACTTTCTGAAAACGAGGGTTTGCATAAAGAAATTGGGCATTTGAAAAAGATTTATAAAGACTTAGATCCTTTAGCTCCTAGGTTATTGCAAAATAGGGAAGCTCACATATATTATCTTAAGCACACTCAGGAATAAGCTGACATACTTTAGGGAATAGTCGAACAAGCTAAGGCAAAACAGCCTATAGAAAATGAGTTAGACCTTGCCTGTAAGCATGCCACATTAATTCAGGAGTCACTTGTATATGTTCGAGATACATGCTCTAATGCGATTAAACTTAGGGAGAAAAAGGTTGCTATCACACCTATGAATAAGGTCAAGAAAGTTAGGTTTTCTTAACCTCTCACATCCTCAAGCAACATCAAACAGGTTAAGTCATCTACAACATCTGATTCTAACACAACTGTGTTGTCTTCTACAGGATTGAAGTGTTCTACTAGTACTTGCATATCACAGTCTATAGGCAATAAAAAGAATGATAGGATCTCGCAAAAACCAAGTAGGAACAAGAAGAATAACGTAGAAGCCCAACCTAGGAAAGTTAATAAATTGAATCGTGTTGCTAAACCTGTTGGTGATGTTGATGTTAAGCATTCTCTATCAAATGCGAATTCTGAAATTCTATGTGCTTCTTGTAATAAATCTATGTTTGATGATGTTCATGATAAATGTCTTCTTGATTTTGTGCACAAAGAGAATAGCCGTTCTAAATCTGCTAAGAAACATAAAAAGCAAAATATTTGGAAGCCTACGGTGTAACACCCCCATTTTTACATATAGCAGCGGAAGCTAATCTGGGGTATTACTTCATAGTACAACAGTCATAATTATAGAAAACGACTCAAAAGAGACGTTTTGGAAAAATTTAGTTATCATTCATTATAATCAGAGTTTTTACAAAATGTAGGTCCCAAAATCTAAAACATAAAGTGTGAATGATAACAGTTCAGCCATCTTCAAGTCCGAGCCACTCCGTGCCATAGATTGCTTTAAGTACCTGAGATACATGCTAAAAAGAGTCAACACAAACGTTGAGTGAAATTCATAGGTTTATAATTAAACAGTTTGAATACAAGTCATAGTGTAATAATTGTACGAGCACAATTATTATGGAAAATGGTAATACTGCATTGTGGTATTGTATAATTGCGTCTAAACTCATGGCACACAAGCTGACTTGTGTATATATATACCCAAATTGATGTGATATATATATATAAAGATAATGGCCCCCGGTGTAGGTAATTGCCATATACCTATGAAATTCAAATATAGTGTCGGCTAACACAAATAGGATTCGTCAATCCTGATAGATCTATCCACAATATTTGCGTTCACTCGTAAGTGATTAATGGTCCATGATAATGAGGGACTTTTGGCCTAAAGTGGTTTAGACATTAATTGTAATGATATATTAGGATAGCATATAATCTGGAAAACACTTGTATTCATAATTTATAGCATGTATCCCCGTCACGGGTTTATAAAACATTAAAGAGATTTAAAAGTGAGGCTATAAACTTACCTTAACAGTACAAGGAAATCTGAGTGATTAGCAAAGGTATATGAAATGAAAGTAACGGCTTCGTCGCACGCAACTTGGGATAATATGTCAAGTCTTAGGAAGATTGTTCTCTAGAACTTTGGTTTTAATAGTTTAATATTGTTATGAGTTTGATTGGGAGGTTTAGAATTATTGTATCACCGTTTGGGCCATCATAATTCAGAGGTCATTCAGTAAACGTTTGAGGAGCTAGGGCACTTTAAATCGTAAACCCAACAACTCAGTCGTACCAAGATGAAACCCCTTAATATGAAGCTCCCTAGTATTGTGATACAACATAAATTCGGGACAGGATTTTTAAAAAAGCACGTCGATTGACGAATTGACATAGATATAATAATATATAATATATATATATATATATATATATATATATATATATATATATATATATATATTGACATATTTTGCCAAGATATTAAGTGTTATTCGTCTACTTTTAAAAGGTCATTCTCATAATATTTTTGTGTCAATCAATAAACGAATCTCATTCTCGTTTATTAAAAGTCGGTCTAATCTTTCTCCGTAAACATACGTCTCGATTCTTTTTATTTCATCATTTAGGTTGTTTTTAAAATAATGATTACTTGTGTCTAGTTTCTACTTCTCTTTCAAAGTGTCATACTTTAGAATAATAAAACCTAGAAGTGCATTTCTAGTTCCCCGCTAATGTTTTGCTATATGTATATGTGCACTTGTCTACTAACTTTGTTTTGTAGCACAACAATATCTTGATTCCTTGGTTCCCCAAACAAGGGGGAGCACTTGCAAGCGCTCTACTCATTTAAATTGCATCAAACTTCTTGAGCATCGATGGTAATTTATTTGATCCATGGATCCGTTAAAGTCAATATACAAGGAATGATATTATCATGGAGACGCAATGAGCAAGGGGGAGCTAGGAGATATGTGGTTAAATAGCATGGATTTGGTTAAACCGTGATGATAGAAGACTTCACTAGGATGATGCAAGCTCACCTTTATAGGAAGATAGGATCGGGGTTTGTCAAATACAATGAAGGGCTCATTCGTACTCCAAATACTTCATCTTTTCCACTTTAAAATCACCCTCAACCTTAAGGTCCTCTTCTCATACCTTACCACCATCTTTCTTTCTAATTTCTTGTTACAAATTCATGCATCATATGTGTTATATGAAGTGTTAACGGGATCCTACAGAAGTTGTGAAGTGAAGTGAAGTAGTGAATTGTTGTGAAGTAGTGCGGTAAGTATTTTAGTCCTCAAAATACAAAAGTTGTGACAGATTGGTTCTAGCTAGGATTAAAACTGGACATTTGGCTTAGTGTCAGAAATCGGTGTAGGCTTAGTTGTGTGTACGGTTTTTTCCGCCTAAAGAGAGTTTGTTGACGTAGTGAAGAGAACTCTCGAGTTTGGTGCTCGGGGAGTGGAGTAGGGCGAAGAGGTGCTTCGTTACCAAATATGAACCATTGAACCTAAGAAATCTATGAACCATCCATTGAGGATGAAACTTTAGAAATTGATGAAATAGTCAATATTAAGAAATCTGTAAACCATCCATTAGAAAATGTCTTAGAAAACCTTAACCAAAGAACCCTTAGATCACAAGCCCAAAACCAAAGTAACTTCTTTTGTTTTATATCAACTATTGAACCTAAGAATGTGAATGAAGCCTTAACGGATAATAGTTGGATAGTCGCCATGCAAGAAGAATTAAATCAATTCATTGCTAACGACGTTTGGGAGTTAGTTCTGTTAGTGCAAATATTACAATATTTAATCTATACGATCTCTTTATGTTTTGGTAATGACAAACATGTGACTTGTAATACGTAACGTAAAGTGCGCAAGTTACTCGTAATCATAAATCATCAATGCATACATGCATCAACATCTCTAGACGTCTCAAGTATGCATTAAGACGGACATTGGTTTATACCCGACGTAAATCACATAAGGTATGTACAAACAAGCATTAAACTTGTAGGATGATCAAAGAAATAAGTTTTTATGTTGTAATTATTTCAAAATTTAAAATCTGGTTCTTTTTCCCCCCAAATCATGTTACAATTTTACCAAACAAGTTCGTCACCACAAAAAGACAAAAACAGAAGCGTCTGTCGGGGCGGTCCCTTAAATAGGCCGGCGTCCCCCTTAAATACAGGCGGCCCCCTAATATATCTGGGACCGCTGTTTCTTGACAGGCTGTCTTTCAGCTCCTATAAATAGTGGGTCACCTCCAACTATTTTCACAACCCTTTTGCATGATTTTCTTTCTCTCTAGATCTCACTAAATCTCTCTAAATCTTTGATCATCCAACTTGGTTAATCTTGTTTAAATGTGATCAAATCTTCTATCCTTTCCTCCTTTCCTCAAGTGCAAGAGAAGAACTTCGGTCATCTTCAAGATCCGAAGTTATGTAGTCTAGTTAGTCCATTTGTAACATTTGTTACATATAGATCGAGTCCATGTCTTCCAATCTTTAGTAGTGTGTAGATCCAAATGATGTATATATTTGGATGGGTTGGTTAGTATTTTAGGCCTTAAAATACATTGGTGATGTGGTAGATTGGTTCTAGCTAAGATTAGGACTCGACATCTAGCTTAGTGTCAGAAAATAATGTAAGCGACGCGGTTTATGTGTTTAGGCCATAAAACACAAGGTTTGTTATGTTGGGCCATAAAACATAACGGGTTTGGTTGTACCCGAAGAAGAACTCGACATCTAGCTTAGTGTCGGAAAATAATGTAAGCATTGGTATAAGGTTTTCTCCGCCGAAAGGGAGCTTGTTGATTAGTGAAGTAACTCTCGAGTTGGATACTCGAGGAGTGGAGTAGGGCGAAGAGGAGCTTCATGACCGAACCACTATAAATCATCGTGTTCGGTTTGCATTTCTTTTTACTTATCTCTTTACGCTTTTAATTATTTACGTTTACCGCTTTATATATATATGCATGATATAGATAATTGTGTGACTAGTAGTTTATATTGTTGTGATTATATTGGTGTCATGAATATTGTGTTTATGGTTATGTCATTGGATATTCTTTACTACCATATGTATAGTCATTTAGAACTAGTATTAACACTCTTCATATTGTGTTACTATTGATTGGGTATTTGATACAAAAGATTTAAAGTTTTTAATTGGAAACGTATTCACCCCCCCCCCCCCCCCACCCATCTACGGTTTCCACAATTGGTATCAGGAGCCACGTCGCTCTAGTTTTCAAAACAAATGGTTTTTAAAATAGAGTACGATTCATGTATCAAATTACCCATGAAGGGGGATTAAATATGAAAAGTGTTTTGTTGTTTGATTCATACTAGTTTTGTTATTAAATATACTTTGTATACTAGCTTGAAGGAAATTTTTCTCAAAAGAACTTGGAAGTGCCAACTTATGTTTGTCTAAGTCGTAAGAGTAGAAATGATGTCTAAAACATAAAATTTATGTGCGGGAATAACTTTTTAAAGTCCTATGTTCTACAGTTAAGTCACTAAATGATTTTGAACAAAAACGTGTTTTGGGGTCACTGGTGGCGGTCCCATAAATGCTAGGGCAGCCCCCAAATATATCTGGGGGCCGTTACCTTTATGAGGGTTGTCTGTCTATTTCAGCAGAATTTGGCAAACTTCGAAAAATCATATAAAATCAACCGTAAGGCCGTAGAAGTCGTGCCACCTGCCATTTTAAAGATAATTGAGTCTACTTTCATTTAAAAAAACTTTAAAGACATCATTTGAAACTTAAATAAGTCAGAAATTCAAAATACTACATAGTGGTCAAAATGTTATGTTTCGTTTTAACGTAAAACTTGTATTTTACATTTTCCTTTGAGTCGAGCATTTCTAGTTGATGTATCATTGAAAAATAGTGTATTTGTCCTTTCAAAATATTAATTTTAACTAATTTTTGAAATGGAGAGGAACTATTTTATTTTTCAAATCAAATCAAGCTAAGTATACATCGTTATATCTAATACACAAAACAACGATGAATATCCTTATGTGTATGCTAGATGATTATGTGTGTTTACTTTGGTTTCAACTTGGTTAATGGATATTTATAAGTAATCATTACTATTTGTAATTAATCTAATTATATATCTAAACACGTGTGCCATGTATGCTATTTATATGTTACTAGTTTTTCGGATTATGACTAATAGGAATTATGCTAGATTTCTTGCGTTAAGTTGCAAAATTGTTTGTGCATTGCATATAGGCATAGATCACTATATTTACAAGTGTTACATAAACATCTTGTAGATCATTTTAAGTGTAGTAACCCATTTAGGAATGAGAGTTTAATAGTTTGTCAAGTGTGTGGAAAAATAATGTCCTAGGATCATAAACTCGTCACTAAAATATTTCCAACACATTAATTCTTTTCCAACAAAATGTCTAAATCTTTTCATCATCTTGCGTTGTTTGACCTTGGGTTGGTTAAACAAAATAAAAGATTGTATTAATATTGGTATTTAAGGTAAAGAAATGTAATTTTAAACCTTGCTCGTGCTTGCATTGTTCTAACACACACACATAATTATATTCTTTTTATAAACGTATAATATTTTACAAAAGATGTGTGTTGTATAAAAATGGTTAGGAAAATCATTTATATACTCATAAAATGTCAAAAACTATGCATACTATACATATCAACAAATAGTTTTTCGCACAAGCAAAATATATGACAATCTTGAAGTAAGAAATTAACTTGTCATTATTCATCAACCTCACCTTACAACTAGTCTTAGGATTAATGGAACACACTATGAAAATCTTTATTTGTTTTCTTTTAAAAAGAGTGTTCGTGAGGGTCAAGAAAGATTTCGAATATATATCGATTCATTATTCAAATTATGATTGATATTATTATCGAATCTAATTGACAAGTTTTCGAGTATGGACAAAAAATAGGATTCTTATTTGTTTAGCTTTAAGATTATATCAAAATGTAACAAGAGATATTATCTTAAACCTACATACTCAATCACACTCGATTGATATGAAAATAATGACATCCTTTTCCAAGACGATAAGAATATGCATCGGATCATAACTCACACTTGTGTAAATGATGTCATATTGAGTCTACTTGTCCAATAGTTGTGTTCCAAATATTTGGAAAATATATGCATAAAATACACAATGAAGTAGGATTGACGACTTGAATGTTTTGTCCAAAATATTCAAGTAATTTACCTTGCAATGCAATTGGTAAAGTCGTCATCTTCGAAAAGCCAAACATGAGCAAACGCACAACATATGTAACTTTGCTCAAACAATTCAAAAGCACAACTCAAAACTCAAACTATCTTCTCATCAAAACTCTCTCTTACTTTATCAAATAAGCATAATATTTCTTCTTCACCAAATGAGAACCCTTTAACCATCTAAGGTTAGGATTAGGAAGAATTGAACATATTCCACAAACCATTTTTGTGCTTTCTTTCAATAGGTGATCGTAAGAAGATTTCGAATATGAAGATGATTATTATTCAAACGATAATCAATCTCACTATTCAATCTAATTACAAATTTGGAATATTAACATGAAATCGAGATAAGGATTTATCTAGATCACAGAAATATCAATCAAATGACCATATATATTTTCCGAGTCTGCATGTTTAACCATCCTTGGTTATTACATGAAATCACGAAGTCGATTGTAAGACAACAAGATTAGTCATCAAATTGTAACTCACACTTGCAATGAAGATGTCTCATTGAGTCTAAAGTGTTCAAATGTTTGTGTTATTAGCTATTGTCAAATTATACATGCTAAACTTAATACACTCTGAGTAGGCTTGACGACTTATAAATTTCCATCATGAAACTCATAAGTACTCCAACTTGATGAGCAAGACTTGGATGTCATTTTCAAAAACTCAAATTGAAAACTCTTATAACTTATATAAGTTTCTTCTAATAACCTAATGTCAACACTATCTCCCAAAATAATAAGAAAATTATCATTGCCCAAATTTGGCACCTCCCTGATCGATGGATCCTTCGTCCTAAATTCATCTTCGGTTTAGGTAAATCCGCCCTATGGCATTAGATTTAAAACATCTTCCTCTTGTGAATCACTTGCTTAAAAGTCCAACATACATGTAACTAACCTTTAGTAAATCATTATTATTTATACAAAGAAACATTCACAAGATCTATTAAGGTAAATAACCTTAATTGGATTTCTTTCATAAAAGACATGCAAAGGTGCATTCTTTGAACACTCTCATTATAGAGCATTACACATTGTCACTCTTAAGCATACTCCTAGGTTCTAGATGACTCATTCTCTCTTATACCTACAACAACTTGCTTGCTCTCTCATTTAACTTTAGAATTCCACACATCTTGATTAGGATTATGCGAACCGGAATTAAAGCATGTTAGTTGAGTCATGTTAGGCCCTCTATGAAAAGATAATACAAATTTTATCTTTGCTACACTTCATTAGGAAAATATAGGAATTCTATTTTGTCTAACATGAGAATGACTACTAGAGAATCTATTGCACTAGAAATTCAATTTGACCTAACGGTTGAATTGCTTCCAAGAGTGAAGTTGGGTTCGTGGTATAACCCGTAAAAATGGTCGTGTTTAGCCTGAATTGAGCACCACTAGTGATAGTCTCATATTCATTCTCTAATTTGATTAAATGGCTCTTCTTAAATATGCCTAATGATAGTCTACATCGATAGACTTTGTTAATTCATTAGACGTGCCACCTAAGCAAGTAGAAATTAGGTTTCCCCTTAGTCAATCTAGACTACATGCATTTCACATATGTGCTTTGAAACTTTCAAGATGCATAAACGTGCTCCACGTAAATACAATTATATGCTTTCATGTTTATCTTAATGTTTAACGTTTATTGGCTTAGCTATTAAATGCATGTCTGTTGTAAAAGCATTTGCCTTTTTCTAGCAATTTAGATAAATTCTCTTAGTTTATCTAAATTACTACATGCTCCTAGTCTAATGCTAACATGTTTTTAAATATGATTGCATTTAAATTATTCACGTTTTGTATGCGTCATTTTAAAAACTTACATGATGAATTGTGACCTACACTATGTTAGTTAATGTATGACAATTATATTACAATGTCATATTAGTCCGTACACATTAATCTTGATGATTATTGTGTTGATGCATGCTTAGATAACTTGCATGCTTTATCCTTATTTCTTATGCATTTAGGTATATATTTTCTCACACTAGAATATTTTTCTTCGCGTCCGTGTCGCAAATGTAAAAAGTCAAAAGAGTCCTAAAATGGTTTTATATCTCCTAGAGTCTTCACTCACACATTCTCTTAATCATCATCTTGCTTTCTTCCGAATAATCTACTCTTTTGTCAAGAAAAAGTTAGATACAAATCTAACACTCCTCCTAGTAGGTTTGACAACTTAAATATTTCATCCGAAATATTCAAGTATCTTTAACTTGCGATCGTAAACGTTAAAGGTCATATCCAAAAATCCCTATTCAAGCTTTTAAACAACATAAGTTAAAACGCTCTCCTTTTCTTTTCGACGAAAACATCCTTTCTCTTCGATGAAAACATTCTTTCTCTTATACGAAACATTCTTTCTCTTCGACGAAAACATTCTTTCTCTTTGACGAAACATTTTTCTCTTCGACGAAAACATTTTTCTCTTCGACGAAAACATTATTTCTCTTCATACGAAAACATTCCTTTCTCTCGAGAAAACATTTTGCGTTCGACGAAAACATTATCTCTCTTCGACGAAAACACTATTTGTCTTTCATTCACACCTCTTCCTTCTCACTCAACCAAGCCTCTTCAACCATAAAGTTGGCTAATCTCTTTCCTTCACTATTTCTGCTACCACCTTTAAGACAACCGTATACCTCATCGTGTGATTGTTCTATGAACATTAGCAATGCTCAAGAAGGCTACATACTTTTTGAGTTTAGTTTATCGTTCGCTAACCCACATCCGTCTTGACATTGTCAGCTTGTCGTTTATTCTTCGTTTGTTTTCTTTTTATTATTATTATTATTATTATTATTATTTTATTATTATTTCGCGTACGAAACACACCGAAGATAAGTCACCATTTCCTTTGAGAAAATGTACAAAAGGAAACATTTCCATTGAAAAGGTTGCGTCTGAAGATAACATCGCCGACATTCTTTCTTTACCCCTCAAGCGCGAATTGTTAGATTATCTTCGTCAAGGTTTAAGAATGATGGAACACATTCCATAAATCGTTTCTCTTTTCTTCTGTCTCGATTCTAGTCCATGCTCCATTCTGTGTCGTGACAACTTAAATGCTTCATTCTTCGTTTGTATTTTTAAGCATTTTTAATTGGCGAAATGTGAATTAAAATGTCACTCCGTTCGAAAAATTCGTCAAAAATCAAGCCCTAAACATCCCTCCGATTGGCGGTTCGGCGGCCCCCAGATCTATTCTGGCGGCCCCTAGATATGTCTGGGACCGCCAGCAGCAGGCTTGTTACAGCGTTCATTCTTTTCTAAATCTATAACCAAACACTTCCTCTCTTCGGCTACGTGCTAACGTCTACTCTACACCCAAACCTATGCCTAATATCTCTCTAAAGATCAATGGGTCATCCTCATATCCCAATTCTCATAGGCATCATTGCTTATGGTGTCAATAGTCAAGTGAATTTCATAATGAAATGCGTCTGAAACACAATCCTTACAATCGCCATACTCATAAATCCCTTCACATACAAACCTTGGTACTCACATCTCGCATACGTCTTATCTCAACTCTAATAGTCTCTTCTCTTCTATAGACGATTCTTTTCATTCCTAAATGTTTCTTCTCCCTTTTAATAAGTCGTTTCACTTCTAATACTCTTTCTACTTCTGACATTTCTTCTCACTTCTAAACGTTCCTTTTCTTTTCTAATAGTCTTGTTACTATTATAACTCCTCCTATATCCCTTGACAGCTTAATTATTTCATACGAAATATTTAAGTAATTTGCAAAATGCAAATGTCACTCCTTCGCTAAACTTTCCACTTTCTAGAAAGTGGAGAACATAAAGAAGATACCCAATCTTCAAGTGTTATTGAGTCACCACATTGTTGAGTCTCTCATTATTCTTTCACCAAGAAAGAACTACCACCTCATTTCATATCCTACTTTGTTCCTCAACATTGTCAACCAACAAAACACCAAACAAACCTTTGAAGTCCCAATCATCCACCTTTGTCTCGATAGGATCATATGCACATCAATTGTTAGTGCAAACGATATATTAATCTTTTCTATCAACCTCTCGTCAACACGTTCCTTCTTTAGTTTCGCTCATCCTTTCCCACTTCTCGGCTTTATGGAATCATTTTCATTCACATCTAAGAGCACATCGTCTCCATCCTAGTCTTATTTTTCTTTTTATCCTTTTAAAGTATATTTTTAAACATATTTCGCCAAGATATTAAGTGTCATTCATCTACCTTTAAAAAAAGGTCAGTCTCATAATAATTTTGTGTCAATCAATAAACGAATCCCCTTCTCGTTTATTAAAGTTCGATCGAATATTAGTCATTAGACATACGTCTAGAGTCTTTTTATTTTAATCATTTAGGTTGCTGATTTTTAAATAATAGTAGCATGCGTCTAGTTTCTAATTCTTTTTCAAGGTGTCATATTTTAGAATAAAAACATCTAAATGTGCATTTCTAGTTCCATGCTAATATCTTGTTATATATATATATATATATATATATATATATATATATGTGTGTGTGTGTGTGTGTGTGTGTGTGTGTGTGTGTGTGTGTGTGTGTGTGTGTGTGTGTGTGTGTGTGTGTGTGTGTGCACTTGTCTACTAACTTTGTTTTGTAGCACACATCTATATCTTGATTCTTTAGTGCCTCAAACAAGGGGGAGCTTACACCTAGGAGGAGCACTTACAAGTGTCCTACTCATTTAAATTGCATTCATCATACTTTTTGAGCTTCGATGATAATTTATTTGATCCATGGATCAGCTAGAGTCACTTTGCAAGGTTTGTCATTATCATGGGGATGAAATGAGCAAGGGGGAGCTAGGAGATATGCGGGTAAATAACATGGAGTTGGTTAAACCGTGATGATAGAAGACTTCACTAGGATGATGCAAGCTCACCTTTATATGAATATAGGATCGGGGATTGTAAAATACGATGAAGGTCTCATTCATACTTCAAATACTTCACATCCTCCACTTCAAAATCAACATCAACCTTAAGGTCCTCTTCTCATACCTTCAACTTATATACTTGAAGTACCTACCTTCTTTTCAAGCCTTATTCTCATTTCTCATAACCTCGTCTAAAAGTATCCAAGACACAAGAACCACCTCAACCTTATTTCTTATGTTATCTTCTCATTTCTCCAACCAATATACTTGGATCACCTATCTTTTCCTTATTTCTTCAACCTATATACTCAAAGTACCTACATTCTTCTCCTGCCTACTTCTCACCTCTCATAACTTTTTCTAAACTATCCAAGACACACAATTACCTTTACCTTTATTTCTTATATGTTCTCCTTATACCACAAACCGATATACTCGGAGTACCTACCTTCTTCTCATTCCTCCAACGTATATACCCGGAGCACATACCCTCCTCCCACGTCTTTTTCTCAAACCTCCAACCTATATGCTCCATCCCGTATCCACATACATACCTTTTTGCTACGACAAAAGCGGGAGAATGGAGTGTAAAGAGTAAGTTTTAAACTTACTATGTGCGATAGTTTACATATTTTGTCATTCATCAAAAAAGGAGATTGTTGTGCAAATATTACGATATTTAATCTATACGATCTCTTTATGTTTTGGTGATGACAAATATATGACTTGTAATACATAATGTAAAGTGCGCAAGGTAATCGTAATCACAAATCATAAATGCATACATGCATCTACATCTCTCGACGTCTCAAGTCTACATCAACACCGACATTTGTTTGCACCCGACGTAAATCACGTAAGGTATGTACAAACAACATTAAACTTGTAGGATGATAAAAAAAATAAGTTTTTGTCTTAAACTTTATAAATATAACAAAATTATTTAGAAAAATTATTTTTGAATTATAAAGAAATGTTTTATTTGGTAATTATTTTGAATTTCAAAATCTAGTCATTTCCCCCATAAAACAAGTCATACTTTCACCAGATTTTACCTTCACCACAAAAAGACAAAAACAAGAGCGTCTGTCGGGGCGGTCCCATAAATATGGCGGTCCCCCCGGCGGCCCCCTAATATATCTGCGGGTCACCGATGTTAGACGGGCAGTTTTCAGCTCCTATAAATAGTAGGTCACTTCCAACTATTTTTACAACCTTTTGCATAGATTTTTTCAGTTCTTTCTCTCTCTATATCTCACTAAATCTTTCTAAACTCTTTGATCATTTAACTTGTTTAATCTTGTTTAAATGTGATTCAATCTTCTATCCTTTCCTTCTTCCCTCATGTGCAAGAGAAGAACTTTCAGTCATCTTCAAGATCCGAAATTATGTGGTCTAGTTAGTTCATTTGTAACATTTGTTACATATAGATCGAGTCTATGTCTTCCAATCTTTAGTAGTGTGTAGATCGATAGTGGTAAGTAATTCGGATGGGTTGAATGGGTTGGTTAGTAAATTAAAAGGCCTTAAAATCATTGGTGATGTGGTAGATTGGTTCTAGCTAAGATAATGACTCGACACTTAGCTTAGTGTCAAAAAATAATGTAGGCGGCGCGGTTTATATGTTTAGGCCATTAAACACAAGGTTTGTTATGTTGGGCCATAAAACATAACGGGTTTGGTTGTACCCGAAGAAGAACTTGACATCTAGCTTAGTGTCGAAAAACATGTAAGCAAGGCTATAAGGTTTTCTCCGCCGAAAGAGAGCTTGTTGATTAGTGAAGTAACTCTCGAGTTGGATACTCAAGGAGTGAAGTAGGGCGAAGAGGAGCTTCGTGACCGAACCACTATAAATCATCGTGTTTGTTTGCATTTTCTTTTACCTTTCTTTTTACTTATGTCTTTATATTTATCGCTTTACTTTTACACTTGCATTATGTGAATTATTGTGAATGTTGTGTTAGACATGGTTTTGATCTTAAACTTTTTAAATGGAAATGTATTCACCCCCCCTCTATGGTTTCCACTGAAAGGTTGCACATTTGATGAGGATCTTTGAGAAGTCGATTCTTCTTGAAGAGTTTCATGAAGTGGATCATCATTAAATTGAGGGGTTTTTGGTGATTCTTTAGGAGCAGTTGCTTGACTTGGAATACCAAAACAGGAATCATTACATATGTGTGAGACCTCTAAATCATGTGACTCTTCTTCATCACTGAGAGGGATTTCTTGGGATTGTTATTGTATAGTGATTTGAGAAGTACTAACTTGGGTGTTTCAAGATTTGTGATGTTGGTTTAATATTTATTGTTGCGACCAAGGCTCGGCTCCTAGTGGGCTTATTTGTTCCCTTCAGCTTAACGTGTCAGTTGTAACATTTTTTTTTGATGATGTCGACTTTATATAGTAAGGTGGAGTGAAGGTCTGCTTAGTTGCTACGGTTACTGATTCGATTTCCAGAAGTAAACGCGTTTTATGAATACTCACACAAAACTTGATGCAAATAGAAAATTGTTTCTTGACAAGAAGTTTTTAAGGTGACTACTCTCAGCATGGGCATGGTCCTTCCTGAATTATACATAGTTGATCAGGCTATGTATATTTGAGGGCTAACGATGCGATGCTCATTTTCGTCATAAATTGTGTTATAATTTCCTAATAATTGTGGGAGTGATTTGTATAAAAACTTATAGAGAGTTAAAGTAGAATTGACGTTTTCATAATATGTTAATTTGATAGATACTTGAAATCATTCAGTACAACAGAAATTGAAGCGAAAGTACAACAGAAATTTAAGCGGAAGTACAACAGAAATTTAAGCGAGAATTCCTAAAGGGATAAAGTCTAAGCATTGATATCATAAATTAATCAGGATAGTCGATATTTATATAATTGATCGATAGAAATAGATATTGATATGTCAAAAGATAGACGTAAGAGATCGAATTTAAACCAAGTATTATATATCTAAGATTATATATAATGCAATAATGACAATCGGAAAAGTAAGTAAGGATCAGGGAATACGCGCGCGTGGATATCGGATAGCGATGAAGGATTCTGTATTTAAAAATGAAAGAAAAGAAAACCTTTAAACTTTGTGGTTATAGACTAGGTTTTGAAAATGACCCAGTTCCCTATAACCTTGGCTCTGGTACCATCTGTAACACCCCCAAAATCAGGTCGCAGCGGAAAGGTAACAATGGGGTGCTACGTCAAAGTACAAAAATCAAGATATAGAAAACGACCTTAAATGGACGTTAAAAATAAGTTTCATTCGATGTCATTACAAAAGATCAGAGTTTTCACGTTAGGTCCCATAGTTTTGATAAAAAGACATTAAGATTTTATAAGACAAAAGTTTCATTGAATTTAAGAAATCAGAATCCCTCTAATAGATATCCGTCACGGCTCCCATCCAAGCTTATGCCTCAGCACCTGAGATTAAAACATGCTAAAACGTCAACAAAATTGTTGAGTGAATTCATAGGTTTATCAGGAAATAGCGTGGACCACAAGATTAGTAATAGTAAGACAATGAAACACAAGTCAAAAGTCCAACACATTGTATTATTGCCCTAACTCATGACACCTGAACCTTAACGTAATAAACTGTAATCAAACCATTACTATCGAGGTTTGTGGCCCCAACACGTATAAGATGTTACAAAAACATCCTACTAACAATTCTTCTCAATTACATTATATTTCCAACATCCTCTGAATTTTCTTTCAAATTTTAAATGCTCAATGGTTTCAACTAGAAACCACAGCTCAGACGGGGATGGTCAGTCCCAATAGATCTATCCATAACACTAGCGTATACCCAGCAGGTATTTAACGGTTCATGATAAAAGGGGACTTAAATGGCAATACAGTAACTTAGGCAATAATGTAATCAGGAAATGGAATACAGTTTTGAAAACACTTGTGTCTAAATAAATCAAGCATGTAATCTCCCCCGTATTTAATAAAGCAAGTAGTAGAAAAAGGGGCTACGAACTCACCTCGAGTGAATGGTAATCAACAAGTATTCACAATAGAAAATGCGTCACGCTTACGATCGAATGAAACCTACTACAATATAGGGTCGTATATACCTAGTACTAAACATTTGATTTATTATAGATCCCGAAAAAGCTCATCAATACTAATCGTTCTCAGGCAACATAAATTAAGTGGACCATGTAGTGCACTATGAGGAGCTAGGACACTTTAAATCGTAAATCCAGCAACTCGTCGATACGCCACCCCGAAGAGGCCTCATTATGAAACTCCCTAATAATATAGTACTTTGATTAACTAAAACCACATATAATTCTATATAGCTACATAACCATCTAATCGTTTTAGTAAAATCGTATTTATAAAGTAAAAACGTTTATAAGTATACTTTAGTAAAACTGGCGTAACTTTCTCGTTTTAAGTCCGTTTCTTTCGTTTCTTATGTCCACGCCTTCGTATTAAGATGAGTTATCAAAATATAACATTTTAAAATTTTGAGTTTTTTTGATGAATAGTGATTTTACTGTTCATAACAGTTACATATTTATTTTTATAGATTTAGTTATCGTAAATGTCGTAACTTATTCGTATTAACTCCGTTTTTAGCGATTCTTTCGAGCACGTCTTCATATTTAATAGTTTTATCAATTTATTGATGTTTTTAAAATATAAGTTTCTGTGGTGAATAGTAACTTTTATAAAAATAGTTTTATAAAAGTATATATATTTAATGTAAACTTGAAATCGTCGTATCTTTTTCGTTATAAATTGGTTTTTCGAGTTTCTTATCATTTTGGAATTTTCATGACATGTAGTATTTTATAAAAATATAAAATGAAGACTTTATTTTTCGAATTAAAATAGCAACTTTTGAATATTTTTAGAAAAATATGTTTAAAACTAGTTTTTATAACTTTTTAGTTTAACCACTTTGTTATTAGTCCATTATAACATTTATTATCACATGTATTACATCCTTAGGGTCTCTAGTCCATGATTTATTCAACCACATAACACATGAATAGGTGTACAAAATTATAATCACAAGCAAAAATATGTTTTACATGTTTAAAAGTAACCTAATGGTGATTTCACTACATAGAACTTATATACACATAAAATGATAAATATAAAGACATAAACGGTTTTAGATAACCTTAGGATGAAACATGGATGCGAAATATAAATCTAAACCCTTTTTAGATTTTTAAAACCAATCATGCAAGAATAGGACCCTTAATTTTTTTCAAGAACCCTATTTTAAAACTTTCATTGCTTCAACACACTAAAAATACTTAACCAAACCTTCAAAACCATCTTAGTAGGTAATAGATAATTTGTGTGATATGATTGGTATAAGTTGTAGAAAAATTGTATGGATTGAGTGGGAAGCGTGTTTTGAGAGCCGTTGGGCTTCAAAGGATATAAAAGGGAAGATTTTTGATCTTTTATTCTACAAGAGTGTTATGAGTTTTATGTTTTTCTTATCGTCTTGCATTGTATAAAGTAATACATGTATAGGACTATTCAAGGAGACATAGGGACGGGTCCTTAAGGAAGTCCTAGTCCTTGGTCTTTAGGTCAAACTTGGAGACTAAGGTTGAGATGTTCCCTGAAATGATACATAATCCATGAAAAATAAGGAGATGTGTATCTCTAAGATATTTTCTATGCATTTTTGAGTCGAACTCCTGCTATAACTGCATATGATGATAATTTATGTAATTTTTATGGTATAGGGTAAAAAATGGGTATTTTTTTGAAAGCGTAGAAAAGTATTGGTGCTTCCCCGGGTATACCTAAAAAGTAAATCAATAACGAAACGTAAACGTTTTAAACCCAACCAAAACAAATAAAAAACAAAAATATTATTACTTTCGTAAAAATAATATATTGCTTGCTTGACGAAAACTTTAATTCGTTTGGTGTCCGTTTATGTTAATTGATGATTTTTAGTTTACGCGATTTTACTATATAATGAGAATTAAAGGTAAACGCGTACGAGAAAAAAAAATAGTAAAATAGATGACATCGTAAATGACCTAAAAATACGGAATGTTACAGTTCAAGATTTACATACTATCAATCTCGAGGAGCTAATCTAGTTAAGGATATGTAAAAGAGTTCTTGATACAGTCGAGCTACGGGTGGAGATGCTCAGATTGGTCCTAAGGCTCCTCAGGTTGCTCTGGTGGGTCAGGAGGATGTTCATGCCATTCATGCACCTCATCAGGCACCACACATGCCTCAGGCAACTATTACAACTCATTGGACTATTGCACAGAGGTTATAAAGAGTAGATGGGGAGGTGCAGCGAATGAGTGAGAGCCCCGGGCATCAGTGTGTAATGTTAGAGGGGATGATGAGCGAGCATATCAGGTACTCAACTTAGATGGTGGATCTGATGATTGAGCTCATTGAGAGTAGAGGCATGAGGTATGAGAGGTTCGATGGTAGGATCGCTCCTGATACATACTTACTCTTTGAGCGACGTAGAGTTAGACCGAGGACCGATGGTGCCAGTACTTAAGCTCAGCAGACCCAGGCCCATCATGATGTATGATCACCTTGACAGTTGGACATTTTATGCTTTTGCTTCCTATGGACAATTTATTATCCTTATCTTATTTATATGATGATGTATTTGGATATGTCACATATTATTCTTTTGATATATTATGGTTATGTTATGACTAGTTTCATTTTCTCTTGAAAGATAGGTTAATGGAGTCATGATGGCAGTAAGCTCAGTGTATGTTTACGGTGTGGATATTCTATGAAGTTTCATTTTTTTCTATGATGTGTTAATTTACTGAAATGTTCAAAGTTATTCATGAACTTACAGACGAGAAGATGGTTGAATGGCTCACACGTGGACACGTGAGCATTTACGAGATGGACTAGAGCTGAAGGGAGTCTAATTTAAAGACTCTTCAATAAACAAAAGTGCTTGCCGAGAGACAACCTAAAATGTTATTTCAATTTTTGTATCGAGTCTGTTTGTCAAGTATTTTGATACGATGTATCTAGCCTCATGGATACGGCGTATTGAATACCCTGGACACGTTATCCTTTTATTTCTCAGAACTAATAAAACTTTATAGTGAGACTTGTCAATACGGTGTATTAAGCTTTATGAATGATGCATATTTGACCTCTGACCCGTATTGGTTATTTTTCTTACAGGTTTTAATACGGCGTATCCGTTAACTCGGATACGGCGTATCGGCTGTCCTGTACAGTTATTGTTTTTGTTTTCTTATTCTAACCGACGTTTATTTGGAGATACGATGGCTGTGATTTTCTTAATGGTAATACATAGAAACACTTAAACGTGAATGAAGAAAGTGATGGTATGCATATAATCTGGAATCTTATGTGTGTTAGTCATGCTGATATTGAGACGTTTTTTGTAAGACAACACACATAGTTGCTCATAAACTCATCATGAAGGATCATACCGAGAAAATCCCAGGGGAGTTTTTGTTCTAATTCTTTATATTTTCTGAATTTCATTTTAAATTATACAACGTGGGCGTTGTATATCTCAAGTGGGGAGAGAAGAATTAGAAAGCTACTTGTCCTTATTTTCACAAAAATATGCCTAATTTATGCTTAAATTTTTAAAAAATTTTTAGCATGTTTTTGAATATTATTAGTTGCTTGACCTGCACACGTAATCCTTATTTCCATATTGTGAGGATTAAGCCTATTATGTTTCTCCCATTCTACTAAAAAATTCCACAAATATATGAGTGTGCTTATTAGGGCTTATTGTAGTCTCGACATAAAAAGGAAACAAAGAAAAGTTGTTTTGGTCCTTTAAAACATTCGGTCCTATTTTAGTTTCAATGGCAAACACATTATAGTTATCATCATTATTTTGTACCTTTTGCAATGGCTCAGCATCAAAGATGGGTCCAGAATTGTCAGCAGCATCTGGAGTAACCTCTTGAATCTGTGCCATGTACATATAATGTGCTTCCAATTCCTGATCGTCAGGTTCATCATCAGTGTCATCCCTCCAGTCAGCTTGCTCTGCATTCAACTGAAATCCAGCTTCCTCTTGCTTACACAATAGCATCTTCTCCTTGTGATAAGCTGCATCCTTTGCCCGTTTTGGTTTCTGACATTCCCTTGCTACATGCCCATATTCCTTGCAATTATAACACTGAATCCCAGACTGCTGCACCACCTGTGTACCTACATTCTCCCTAGCCCCAGCAACATTAACTACCCTCTGATTATCATACCCAGTGCCTCTGTTAATCCTTGGAGTATTATCCTGATTTGCTCTACTGGTGTTTGATGAAGTTCTGAGGTTGTTGTTGGTAGGTTTGTAGATTTTCTTGAATGATAGAGAAATTAAAGCCATGAGTTTATCAATCTCCTTATCCTTTGACATTTCATCATCTTCAGCAACCATAGTAGGTTCTTGATCATAAGTGGGTGTAGAAGAGTTGACAATTGCTTTTCCTCTATTTCTGGTAGCAGCTTGTTGTGATTTAGTTGAGGAATTGTGAGTGTAGTGAGTAGGATGGTTTTGAGGATGGTAAACTGGTTGTTGTTGAGCAACAAGTGCAAGTGGATTAGCAGTACGTGCTAGTCTTTTAGCTCTTATCTCATTGACTTCATTCTGGTGTTGCTTCAGGATGTCATAAAGTTTGTGATAGGAGACAGTCTTCAGCTCTTGACTCTGCTTAACAAGTGTCACAAACCTTTGCCATTCTGGTTGTAATTGAAGTAAGAACTGAACATTCACTTGATGATTGGTAACATCACACTGATTTCTGACAAGCTCATTCATCATCTTGTAGAACCTTGAGTAATACGATTCAAGTGATTCACCATCCCGTGATGTGAATTTTCCAAACTCCCAATATAAATTGGTTTCAAGATCTTGGACATTGATTGATTCACCCTGTTTTAACCTTTCAATGGCTTTTCACATTTCACATGCATTTGGACAAGCATCAACTGTGGAGTAGATATCGTTATCTATCCCTATGAGAATTATCTAAACAGCTTCAGCTTCAGCATTCAGTTGATCTGTATGTCTTGTGAAACATTCTTGTAGTTCTCCATATACCCTTCTGTAGTGGTTTCTGAACTACCTTCAGCAACTGGAACGGTCTTTTCAGTCCACTTGAATTTGTAAGGTAGATTCTAGAGACAAAAGTAGACGAGTTCATTGTTGGGTTTGGTGTCGATGTATCTCTTGATTCTGGATTTCCACTGAACGTAATTACCCAGTGCTAACATTGGTGGACGATCTTTACCACCTGCTTCTATGATATCATTGTGAAGAGCATTCGATGTTTGAGTTTGCAAATTGGTATTGGTGTTTGACATTTTGATGTTGTGAATGGATATTGGATCTTAAGTAGGTAAAGTGATTGTTGTTGTGGATTGAAATCAATTAACGTTCACAGGATTTTACAAATCTATGACTTAAACCGTAAAAAAATAGACTTTTATGGGATTTTACTAAATCAAGAAAAAACCGTGAAAGAATAATTAATTGCTGTTGGTGAAATCGTTGTTGAAATTGAAGTACTTGAGCTTTTGTTAACGATTAGTGAGCTTAAAATGATGACTGGATACCACACTTTCAACTTAAAATAATTAACGGTTGATTAAAGCATAAACAAGGACTAACGGTGTAATTAAAATCCAAGTCTAGTGCTTAACTGTTGTTAATTGAAGTTGTAGGGACTGAAAATGTAATAACGGATCACTTTGGAGGACTAAGGGATGAATTTTATGAAATAAGGACCAACAGTGCAAAGCAGTTTCAACTTTAAGGGTTATTAAGAAACAAAGGACTAATGGTGTAATTGTAATAACCTTCCAGGGACTGCATGTGCCATATTCCAATTCTTGTTAATTAATGCACCAAATTCCCTCCATTTTTATTTTCATCTTCGTTTGAAATTAATATATTTAGGGTTTTTATTCGGTTTGATTTATAAGCTCATACGGTTATCGATGGTGAGAAGTAAATACACCACGTTGATCGAAAAGATGTCACGATCACGATGGTATAAATTAAACGTCCCGTAGTGCACCGACACTCGAACTTAAAAAATCCAAAATTACTTAAAACTTGTATATTTTGCGTTTGATGATTGCAAATTCGGTTCTCACTTTGATGTTGCGAATTCGGTTGATGCGTGCTATGTTGCGAATCCGGTTGCTACACACACTGCTAATTCGGTTGCTTCTTCAAAGTTGCAAATTCGGTTGCTACACATACTGCTAATTCGGTTGCTTCTTCAAAGTTGCGAATTCGGTTGCTACATAAGCTGCTAATTCGGTTACTCCTTCAAAGTTGCGAATTCGGTTAATTAAGGGATTGTGAGTTCGGTTATTGAAAGATCTGCGAGTTCGGTTATTGAAAGAGCTGCGAGTTCGGTTGAAAGAGTAAACTGCGTATTCGGTGCCTTCTCTGCGAGTTCGCCTGCTAGTTCTCCTCTACGAGTTCGCCTGCTGCAAGACAACAAAAAGTACTATCGTCCTTTCTTGTGGTCCTTTCTTCCTTATCTTGAGGATCTTTGTCTACCTTGTCTCTTGTTTGAATCGATGTAGTACGAAAAAAGAAACCCAGAAAATAAGCTTGAAAATAAGCTTGTTTAAACCACAAGAATAAGCCACGAATAAGAACTTGAAAATAAGCTACAAAAAAAACTTTGAAGACAATGAAAGGTTTGAGGCTTTGAAAACTGTTTTATCGAAAGCTTTTGCAAGAAGACGAAGAAGAAAAAAAAACAAAAGAAATGATAACAGTTTTGTATAGAAAACAAAAGAGACGTTGTAAAGAATGAGTAATCTTTTGATAATAAATGTCAAAAGATATAACAGTTGGAAATAAAGAAACACTTGTCGTTTGGTTTCCTTAAAACAAACAAAATTAATGAACTGTTTTTACCCAAATTGGTTTTAAAAATTGTTATTTTACACGCATGAATGGTTTTTCAAATCCAAAAAAAACATGAGAAAAAAGCTGTATCAAATCAATTTTGACGTAACCAAAAACCGTAACTTTGTTTGACGCAAATCAACCACAACGAGACCACAAATCAAACACTAAACCCACCAGTGGCGAGTGATACCAAATGTTGTCCCAAAACTTAACCCATATCACACCAATAAGCCATACCAATAAGCAATAAGCTAGAAAGAGAGAAAGGAAAAATGGAAGATTTATTAGAGAGAGAAAGTAGAGAGTGGAAGATTACACACACACAAGTGTAAGAAATGGTAACTAACACCTTTTCTATGTGTGGAGAGGGTCCTATTTATACCCTAAGGCCACCATGGGCTCGTGGGCTTTTTAACTTGTGCCGGGCTTGGCTTATATTAGGCTTAGTGCCCAAACATGGACAATATTAGATTACAATCCAAGCCCATTTAACCCGACTAGCCTATTACTTAACAAGACTAATTACGACTAATAAGTCCGATAACATTCTTGTTCGACTTATATAAAATTAAGGCTAACAACTTCTCTTGCACTCGAGGATCTAAGCTTAAATCACTTAGAAACAAATTCTTAAGATTATATGATCAAAGGATTACAGGTGATGTATAAACTAATTTTAGACAGAAGAGAATGAGTGCAAAAGGTAAAAAAAATCAGTTGGGAATAGTCTACTATTTATAGGCAAAGCTGGGAGCCTTTTGGACTGGCCGGCCCCCTTATCACTAAGGAGGCCACCCTTATATTTAAGGGGGCCGCCCTAGGCTAGACGCTCCCTTTTTTTGTCTTTTCCAAGAGAGGTGTTTTCTGGAACATTTGTAGACGTTTTTAGGTATAAAATTTGAATTCAAAATATTTATTTTGAATAAAACATTTCTTTTAAATGTAAAAATGTTTTGTAAAATTTATAAAAATGTTTGTAATATTTTATAAAAAATGTGAGGTTGAATAAAAATTCTTTTGATCATGAAATGCATTAAGCATTTATTTATTCATACCTTTAAAGTGATTAAAAATTCAAAATGGAAATTTACGATTAATTACTTGCTTACGTTTAATTTTACATTGAGTGTTTTTATATTTTGTGATTATCAAAACGTAGAGAGGTCAAAAAATATTAATAACGTTTTAGGCATTACTTCTATCAACAATCTCCCCTTTTTGTTGATTACAAAATCTAAACTCATTAAACGTAAAATTATTTTTAAACAAGTATTTAGTGAGTTTTATTTCCATTTCTCCCCCTTTTTGTAGAATCAAAAAGGCTTCATCGATGAATATGCGTAAAATCGACAAAATAAACACTCCCCTTGATGTGTGCTCGCCCTCGATCGAGGGCACCAAGGAATCGAACTATGGTAACTTTGCTACAAAAAACTAGTTAGAGGAACAAAACCAATGTTTCTAACATATAGCAATGAAAAAAAAATTAAACATGGTAACAATAGATTTTAGCCAACCATCACAAACATCAACCAATTAAACTCAACTATATATGCATATAGGAGAT